>CM069153.1:1739950-1764950 GCA_035221665.1 Okamejei kenojei
AACAACATTTATGTTTTCAATAACAGGAATTAAAATGCTTGGAGACATGTATGAAACGGGAAAGTTTTTATCATTCCAACAACTACAATTCAAATATAACCTGAAAAGTAATCAATATTTTAAATACCTTCATATCCGTGACTATTTGAAAAAACATACACAAGAATATCTTGTCTTTAGGTCTTTATTCTTTGGAGCGCAGAAGGTTAAGGGGGGACTTGATTGAGGTCTTTAAAATGATGAAAGGGATAGACAGAGTTGACGTGGATACGTTTTTCCCATTGAGGGTAGGGAAGATTCAAACAAGAGGGCATGACATGAGAATTAAGGGACAGAGGTTTTGGGGTAACGTGAGGGGGAACTTCTTTACTCAGAGGGTGGTGGCTGTGTGGAATGAGCTTCCAGCAGAAGTGGTGGAGGCAGGATCGATTTTAACATTTAAGAGTAAAGTGGATAGGTATATGGACGTGAAGGGAATGGAGGGGTATGGTCTGAGTGCAGGTAGATGGGACTAGGGGAAAACAAATGGTCGGCACGGACTGGAAGGGCCGAGAGGGCCTGTTTCCGTGCTGTAATTGTTATATGGTTATATGGTTAATACCAAACTCTGATTCCAGATCTATTAGATGAAACCATGAACAGAAAGGCGGATGCAACTAATTTAATATCATACTTGTATAATATCATTCTAAATATAGAAATACCATCATGTGACACAATTAGAAGAGATTGGGAACAAGAACTATCTATAAAAATCTCGAAAGAATCATGGGATAAATACGTGCTATATGTGCATAAATACTCGATCAATGTAAGACATATCTTAATTCAATTCAAAGTTTTACATAGATTACTCGAAAACTAAACTGAACAAAATGTTTCCAAATGTCTCTCCCATCTGTTATAAATGTTTATCTTGAGATGCAACCATGGCACACTCCTTTGTCTTTTGCATAAAACTCCAAACATTTTGGAGTGAAACTTTTGAAATTTTTACAAAATTATTTAAAATAAAACTGAAACCCAACGCAGAACTGATTATCTTTGGAACAATGGAGGTCGGCTTTGAGCTGACTTCGTTCCAAAAGAGTTTCCTTAACTATGGCTTAATAACGGCAAAAAAACATATACTAAAATTCCGGCAAAATGCACCCACACCAACGCTTAAAATGTGGATTTCAAATATGTCTGAAATGTTAAACCTCGAAGACATGAGATTCGTTCTAGCGGGCAAATCAGACCAATTCTTAAAGTTCTGGTCTCCCTTTATCGACTTATTACAAGCATAAGGTGCAACATAACTCTGGAAATGAACTGTTTCAGGACCGGATGAGGGGCGTGTAAAGATATGAAGCAGATACATCCATTTTATTTCCTTTATATTTTCTTTTTTTTCTTTTTCTCTTTCTCGGGCTTTACATCTTTATGGGCTCTCTCTTTCTACTTTTTCACAAACTATTAATATCACTACTTTATCTAACTTTCCCTCTCTCTCTTTTTCTTGCTTCTGTTACTTTTCTATTATTAAATTTTAAAACAAGAAGTTGTACATGGAATGTATTATGTTATTCTTGGTTTATACTTCTGTACATTACTTCTAATAAAAATATTAACAAAAAAACAAAACAAATGTTTTCAATAACTGCCGCTGGAATGTTTGCATTGCTATAGGGCCCAGTCACATCCACAGGGTGGGATAGAGGGGTCACAATGGGGTCTGTGCTGTACTATGGCCCAACTGGTTGATTGAAACACAGCACGGAAACAGGCCCTTCGGCCCACCGAGTCCACGCTGACCAGCGATCACCCGTTCCCACTAGCTCTGTGCTATCCCACTTTCTCAGTCGGGATCGAACCTGGGTCTCCGGCGCTGCAAGCGCTGTAAGGCAGCAACTTAGATACAGACGTAGCTGCATAGAAACATAGACAATAGGTGCAGGAGGAGGCCATTCAGCCCTTTGAGCCAGCACCGCCATTCAATGTGATCATGGCTGATCATCCCCAATCAGTACCCCGTTCCTGCCTTCTCCCCATATCCCCTGACTCCGCTATCTTTAAGAGCCCTATCTAGCTCTCTCTTGAAAGCATCCAGAGAACCTGCCTCCACCGCCCTCTGAGGCAGAGAATTCCACAGACTCACCACTCTCTGTGTGAAGAAGTGTTTCCTCATCTCCGTTCTAAATGGCTTACCACTTATTCTTAAACTGTGGCCCCTGGTTCTGGACTCCCCCAACACGAGGAACATGTTTCCTGCCTCTAGCGTGTCCAATTGTTTAATAATTTTATATGTAACTCTACGCTGTGCCACCGTGGCGGCCTGGTTTGAGGCAAGAGAGGGCTGAGCTGAAACATCACCCGTCCACTTTCACACCCACTCCCACACACGAGGGGGCAATTTACAGAGGACCGATTGACCTACAAACCCGCACGTCTCTGGGATGTGGGAGGAAACCCGGAGCACCCGGAGAAAACCCACGCAGTCACGGGTAGAACGTGCAAACTCCACACAGACAGCAACCGTAGTCACGATCATGGCCAGTACAGACACAGTGGGCTGAACTAAAGCTCCTGTCTTTGTACAGTTCTACTCTTATGCTACTCTACATGTGAGCACCTGTGGTAAGATTTAAGACTGACTCACGGCTGGGATCCTGTGGCCTTTACATTGCAGCATCTCAACCTCTTCTGAGCAACACCATCAGATTCCAACTTGTACCTCGGTCTAGAGGAGCTGAGACTCCTCACCTAATATGCCATGACCAGATTCCAAACAAAAGGACTTGTTTCCCACCAGTATCTCCCTTCCAGCTATGTTTTATTCGAGTTACATGGAAACATAGAAAATAGGTGCAGGAGTAGACCATTCGGCCCTTTGAGCCAGCACCGCCATTCAATATGATCATGGCTGGTCATCCAAAATCAGTACCCCGTTCCTGCCTTCTCCCCGTACCCCTTGATTCCGTTAGCCCTAAGAGCTAAATCTAACTCTCTCTTGAAAACATCCAGTGAATCGGCCTCCACTGCCTTCTGTGGCAGAGAATTCCACAGATTCACAACTCTCTGGGTGAAAAGCTTTTTCCTCGTCTCGTTAGCCCCATAAACTCCTTCACCTCAATGATTAGATTCCAGTTGCTCGCAGATTCCCACGATCAACTAATTTCCCTCCTGATCCCATGTAAGGCCCGGCATTGGAGCTGGGTGTCAGGGTTTTGTGTACAGGGCCGGCCTTAAGCCGATTGGACCGATTGCTCCCAATTGGGGCCCGTGGGTAAGGGGGCCCCGGGCTAGAGTAATCTACTCTCGGCTCGGGTAGATCTACCCCGGGTGGAGGGGGGAGAGAGAGGCGGAGAGAGAATAGAGTGGTGGAGGGGGAAGGAAGGGGTAGACAGGGAGCGGGGTGTGAGGGGGAATGGAGAAGGGGAGGGGGAGAGTGAGAGCGCTCCTGCCCCTCCTGTTGCCGTGCTTCACGCACACAGCCCCGGCTCCACCCCTCTATCTCCCCGGGGAGACGCGGTGAACAATACAGGGAGGGCCGGGCTGGGCCGGGGGTTGGAGCAGCGTTTACAAACCTCGGCCTCAGCTCATACCCGTCCACCCGGACCCTGGCATCCGCTCCTGCCACCGGCCCTCTCTGTCCCTTCTCCTCTTTCCTTCCCTCCCGCCCTTCACTCCCTCCCTCCTTCCTCTCTCTTTTCCCTTCTCTCATTCGCTCCAACCCTTCTTTCTCTCCTTCCCTCCCTCCCTTCTCTCCCTCCCTCCCACACACACACACACACACAAAGTTAGGATGGGGTAGAAGCCCAAAGGGTAGGATGGGGCTGAAGCCCAAATTTTAATGCCTGGACTGGTTTTTCACCAATAGTTATTGGTTTTCCAGAATCTATTTAATTAGATTACATTATTTTTCATTTCACAGTCACTAAAACAAGTGGTATTTTAACTATGTACTTTTCACAGGTGATCTACACATTTGGTTTGTTACCTGTAGGCTTACATGTGTGAAATTTTATATTAAACTGTAGCTTAGATCTGTTTGGCCCATTAACCCGCAGGCACTTTTAAAGTGCACATTCTGATTACTTTCCATTCTACCATAGAGATATAAAGTCTATAATAGACTTTATTTGTATTTCTATGAATCTACAGACCTTGGCTGGGAACCTGGGGCTCACCAAAATTGTTCCCAATTGGGCCCCGCACCTCCTAAGGCCGGCCCTGCTTGTGTATGTACGTACAAACCTCACTGACACTCCCGGTTTGCAGTCCCTAAACCTCTTGGTGTTTCTATAAATAAACCTCCTCGATCCCCTTGTGACTCCACCAGGCTTCTGCCGAGTATTTGCTGTAATTAATAAATCAGAAACTATTCTTGTCTCCGTTGCAAGGATAACGAGGGAGATTGGGAGAGGTACGGGCTCCAGGCAGGTGATAAATTATTCCCTTCTGCTGTGGGAAACAGACTGGATACGAAGCATGAGACTGATGTATCAGTGACTGTAGTTCTCCTGGGAGCAAAAGTAGTTGTGTTGCTGGGATCACTGATCCTTGCTGATGGGTCAGGTTAGCGTTGATGAACCAGACACAGAGGTATGGATAGGAGCGAACTGCAGACGCTGGTTTAAACTGAAGATAGACACAAAATGCTGGAGTAACTCAGTGGGACAGGCAGCATCTCTGGAGAGAAGGAATGGGCGATGTTTCGGGTCGAAACCCTTCTACAGACTGGTTAGGGATAAGGGAAACGAGAGATATAGACGGTGATGTGGAGAGATCTGTGGCCACAAGTCTGGGTTAAAACGTGGTCATGGAGGTGGGGAGCAGGAGGAATCCCGGGGGGGGGGGGGGGGGGGGGGGGGGGGGGGGGGGGGGGGGCAGAATCGTCCTCCAAGCTGTCTTCTCAAGTCTTTACTTATCTTTCACCGTTCACCAACATTCAAATGAACAGCAGACCCAGAGTCCATCTTCGGTTTAAACCAGCATCTGCAGTTCCTTCCGACACGGAGATGCACGTACTGTGGCCACTGCCCAGCTCCTGTGATCACACTCACTGCTCCAGGAACCCTTGGTGACATTGCCAACGCTGACTGCCTCTGGCACAACGAGTCACCCACACAGTAGATCATGATTCAAAAGTTTTTATAGATATGTGAAGATAAAAAGGTTAGTTAAAACAAATGTAGGTCCCTTGCAGTCAGAAACTGGTGAATTGATCATGGGGAACAAGGACATGGCAGACCAATTGAATAACTACTTTGGTTCTGTCTTCACTAAGGAAGACATAAATAATCTGCCGGAAATAGCAGGGGACCGGGGGTCAAATGAGATGGAGGAACTGAGTGAAATCCAGGTTGGCCGGGAAGTGGTGTTAGCTAAATTGAATCGATTAAAGGCCGATAAATCCCCAGGGCCAGATAGGCTGCATCCCAGGGTACTTAAGGAAGTAGTCCCAGAAATAGTGGATGCATTAGTGATAATTTTTCAAAACTCTTTAGATTCTGGAGTAGTTCCTGAGGATTGGAGAGTAGCTAATGTAACCCCACTTTTTAAAAAGGGAGAGAGAAAACGGGGAATTACAGACTAGTGAGTCTAACATCAGTAGTGGGGAAACTGCTAGAGTCAGTTATTAAAGATGGGACAGCAGCACATTTGGAAAGTGGTGAAAGGTATTTATGAAAGGTAAATCATGGATTTATGAAAGGTAAATCATGTCTGACGAATCGTAGAGTTTTTCGAGGATGTAACTTGTAGAGTGGATAAGGGAGAACCTGTGTTATATCTAGACTTTCAGAAGGCTTTCGACAAGGTCCCACATAAGAGATTAGCATTCAAACTTAAAGCACACGGTATTGGGGGTTCAGTGTTGATGTGGATAGAGAACTGGCTGGCAGACAGAAAGCAAAGAGTAGGAGTAAACGGGTCCTTTTCAGAATGGCAGGCAGTGACAAGTGGGGTACCGCAAGGCTCAGTGCTGGGACCCCAGCTATTTACAATATATATTAATGATCTGGATGAGGGAATTGAATGCAACATCTCCAAGTTTGCGGATGACACGAAGCTGGGGGGGCAGTGTTAGCTGTGAGGAGGATGCTGACATGGCTTCAAATGTCATTAGAAACGGGAATAGTGCCGGAGGATTGGCGTACTGCGCATGTTGTTCCATTGTTTAAAAACGGTTCAAATAATAAACCTAGCAATTATAGACCTATTAGTTTGACGTCAGTGGTGGGCAAATTAATGGAAAGGATACTTAGAGATAATATATATAAGCATCTGGATAAACAGGGTCTGATCAGGGACAGTCAACATGGATTTGTGCCTGGAAGGTCATGTTTGACAAACCTTCTTGAATTTTTTGAAGCGGTAACTAGGGAAATTGATGAGGGTAAAGCAGTGGATGTTGTCTATATGGATTTCAGTAAGGCCTTTGACAAGGTTCCCCATGGAAGGTTGGTTAAGAAGGTTCAATCTTTGGGTGTTAATGGTGGAGTAGCAAGATGGATTCAACAGTGGCTGAATGGGAGATGTCAGAGAGTAATGGTGGATGGCTGTTTGTCAGGTTGGAAGCGGTGACCAGTGGGGTGCCTCAGGGATCTGTGTTGGGTCCACTGTTGTTTGTCATGTACATCAATGATCTGGATGATGGGGTGGAAAATTGGATAAGTACGTATGCAGATGATACTAAGATAGGTGATTGTGGATAATGAAGTAGATTTTCAAAGTCTACGGAGAGATTTGGGCCATTTGGAAAAGTGGGCTGAAAGATGGCAGATGGAGTTTAATGCTGATAAGTGCGAAGTGCTACATCTTGGCAGGACAAATCAAAATAGGACGTACATGGTAAATGGTAGGGAATTGAGGAATGCTGTGGAACAGAGGGATCTAGGAATAACTGTGCATAGTTCCCTGAAGGTGGAATCGCATGTAGATAGGGTGGTAAAGAAAGCCTTTGGTGTGCTGGCCTTTATAAATCAGAGCATTGAATATAGGAGTTAGGGAAGTGATGTTAAAATTGTACAAGGCATTGGTAAGACCAATTCTGGAGTATGGTGTACAATTTTGGTCGCCTAGTTATAAGGAAGGATGTCAACAAAATAGAGAGAGTACAGAGGAGATTTACTAGAATGTTGCCAGGGTTCCAGCAACTATGTTACAGAGAAAGGTTGAACAAGTTAGGTCTTTATTCTTTGGAGCGCAGAAGGTTAAGGGGGGGACTTGATTGAGGTCTTTAAAATGATGAAAGGGATAGACAGAGTTGACGTGGATACGTTTTTTCCCATTGAGGGTAGGGAAATTTCAAACAAGAGGGCATGACATGAAAAATTAAGGGACAGAGATTTCGGGGGGGTAACGTGAGGGGGAACTTCTTTACTCAGAGGGTGGTGGCTGTGTGGAATCAGCTTACAGCAGAAGTGGTGGAGGCAGGATCGATTTTAACATTTAAGAGTAAAGTGGATAGGTATATGGACGTGAAGGGAATGGTGGGGTATGGTCTGAGTGCAGGTAGATGGGACTAGGGGAAAACAAATGGTCGGCACGGACTGGAAGGGCCGAGAGGGCCTGTTTCCGTGCTGTAATTGTTATATGGTTATATGGTTATATGGTTATATGATGCTAGGAGGCTGCAAGGTGACTTGGATAGGTTGGGTGAGTGGGCAAATGCATGGCAGATGCAGTATAATGTGGATAAATGTGAGGTTATCCACTTTGGTGGCAAAAACAGGAGGGTAAACTATTATCTGAACGGTGGCCGATTAGAAAAAGGGGAGATGCAACAAGACCTGGGTGTCATGGTACACTAGTCATTGAAAGTAGGCATGCAGGTGCAGCAGGCTGTGAAGAAAGTGAATGGTATGTTGGCATTCATAGCAAAAGGATTTGAGTACAAGAGCAGGGAGGTTCTACTGCAGTTGTACAGGGTCTTGGTGAGGCCACACCTGGAGTATTGCGTACAGTTTTGGTCTCCTAATCTGAGGAAAGACATTCTTGCCATAGAGGGAGTGCAGAGAAGGTTCACCAGACTGATTCCTGGGATGGCACGACTTCCATGTGAAGAAAGACTGGATAGACTCGGCTTGTACTCGCTGGAATTTAGAAGATTGAGGGGGTGATCTCATAGATACTTACAAAATTCTTAAGGGGTTGGACAGGCTAGATACAGGAAGATTGTTCCGATGTTGGGGAACTCCAGAACAAGGGGTCACAGTTTAAGGATAAGGGGGAAGTCTTTTAGGACCGAGATGAGAAGATCTTTTTTCACACAGAGAGTGGTGAGTGTGGAATTCTCTGCCACAGAAGGTAGTTGAGGCCAGTTCATTGGCTATATTTAAGAGGGAGTTAGATGTGGCCCTTGTGGCTAAAGGGATCAGGGGGTATGGAGAGAAGGCAGGTACAGGATACTGAGTTGGATGATCAGCCATGATCATATTGAATGGCGGTGCAGGCTCGAAGGGCCGAATGGCCTGCTCCTGCACCTATTTTCTATGATTCTATGATTCATCTGGGCCTGCTCCCTCTACCTCTGGGCCTCATGTTGTCCTGAGGACATGAATGAGAGGAATATTATCGAACATCGGCCTTAATGATGCCAGCTGTGCCAGGCCGACTGAGCCAGAAACTAATCCACAACGTTAACATTCCTGAGCAGCGGAATCTGGTGCCATGATGCTATTCCCACACCAACTCCAGCCAAAACCAGCCCCTTCCACACACCCACTACTCTCAGTGGAGCCTCACATGCCCTGCAAATCTCCCTTCATACAGTCACAGCGTGGAAACAGGACCTTCGGCCCAACCTGCCCACACCGGCCACAAAATGTTCCATCTACTACACCAGTCCCACCTGCCTGTGTTTGGTCCTTATCCCCCCCAAACCTGTCCTGTCCATGTACCTGTCTAGCTGTTTCAAAGAATGGAGTGTGCTCACATACTCAGCTGTCGGGCAGCTTCTGTGGAGGGAGAAGCAGGGTTCATCGATCAGGTCGATGGCTGGCCGGTGTGAAAACGCACACCTCCAGATTCAGGGGCAGTTTCTTCCCAGCTGTTATCAGGAAACCAAACCATCCTACAACAACCAGAGAGCGGTCCTGAACTACTATCTACCTCATTGGAGACCCTTGGGCTATCCTTGATCAGACTTTGCTGGCTTTACCTTGCACGATATAGTTATTCCCTTATCCTGTATCCGTACACTGTGAATGGCTCGATTGTAATCGTGTCTTGTCTTTCCGCTGACTGGTTAGCACGCAACAAAAGATTTTCACTGTACCTCGGTACACGGGACAATAAACTAAACTGAACTTGTGAGGTGGGGGGGGCTGGTCTGGGCAGCCCAGGGGGTAGAGGGTGGTTTGGGTTAAGGTTTATTGTTGCCACGTGTACCGAGGTACAGTGAAAAGCTTTGTCAAATCAGATAATACCGTACACAGATACAGTCAGGTCAAACTCCAGTCCAACAGACAGGGCAAAGGGGAAGATACAGAGAGCAGAATATAGTTCTCAGCATTGTAGCGCATCAGTTCCACAGACAAAGCCCAATGTCCGCAATGGGGTAGAGGTGAATCGGACAGTACCCTAGCATGGAAGGGCCGTTCAGAAGCCTGATAATTAGAGCCAGGATTTTGCCATTAATGCCATGTGCCTTTTCATGTCTTTTTTGATGATTTCGGGAAGATAATGCCTTTTCCACGATTGAGTGCCTTTTTTTCAGCCTTCTTTTTGTCATTTTAACATCACTTACAAGAGAACTTACACCACCTGGGGGAAACCCAGCTGTAAGTGGGTGTGAAGTGGTGATTGGAGAGGGGTGCGTGGGAAAGGGCCCAGTCTTTGCAGACTGGAGTCATGCTTTAAGTAGGTGTGAAGTGGTGATTGGGGAGGTGTAGGTGGGGAAGGATCTAGTGTTTTCAAACTGGAGTCAGGCTGTGAGTAGGTGTGAAATGTTGGTTGGGGAGGGGGTGTGGGGGTACCAGGGTTAAGTTTCTGTTTATCGAACCTGCAGTAGGCCTCGTTCAGGTCGTTGGTCAGCTGACGATTGTCCAAGGAGCGGGGGTTTCCTCTTGCAGCTTGTGACTTCTTGCTAGCCCTTCCACACTGAAGAAGAGACATTTGCTGCTCAACTTCTCAGAGTACCTTTCCTTGGCAGCTCTGATGCCTCTTCTCAGCTTGTACTTGGCCTGCCTGTAGAGGTCTGCATCCCCACTCCTGTAGGATCTACCCCTGCAAGCATCAAAATGCCTTAAGTCAAGTCAACGCCTTGTAAAAAAAGGAACGATTTGGTGAGAGTGTACGGGAGTGATATATTCTCTGTGCTGTTTTGCAAAGCATGTGAGAAAGCAGTGAATCATGAGAAGAAATATTTCGTCTCCCAGCATGTACACACAGCTAAACACAAGTCGGCGGCAGCGAAACTGGAGGCAGGAAATACGCAAGCTTGTCTCCTCGCAATGTTTACCGCTGGCTCCAGTCGCAAATCTGAGTTTGAGTGATCTGTGCAACGCATTCATTGATGCTGGAATTCCACTGTGGAAATTGGAAAACAAATCTCTCAGACGTCTTTTAGGGAAATACACAGAGGAACATATACCGAGCGAGTCATCATTACGGAAAAATTATGTTGACAGCAACTTCAACATTGTCGTGCAGAAAATTAGAGATGAAGTTGCACGCAACAAAATATGGATCGCAATAGACGAGACAACTGGTGCTGTGGGGAGATATGTTGCCAACGTGGTCATCGGTACACTGGAGGAAGGTCAACCATCAAAGGAGTATTTCTGGACATCGGAAGTATTGGAGGAGTGAAAGAGCACAACTATTGCTCAGTTGTTTACAGCTTCACTTGCTGTACTTTGTCCTTAAAGTTCCTGGCGATGTAGGTGAAGACATACAAGGAAAATGTAAGAGGGATTTTAGCTAACAAAGATCTTGAAGAAATACAAAACATAGCTAAAGTTCTCAAAGGTACTTGTAATGCACAAAATATCAACATGAATGTAGAGTCTGTAGCTTGTTTCGGGTATGCACCAGTGACCTCAGCTGGGGTAGAAAGAAGATTTTCACAACTGAAGCATATTCTGTCTGACAGACGACATAGTTTAACACCAGATAATTTGAAAAAATGTTAGTAGTTATGTGCAACCAGGTAACTTTGGCCATTTAATGTAGTATTCCTTTATAATTAGCATTTTAACCATATATTGGTGGTGGAAATAAAAGCCTTTTTATAACCATATAACCATATAACCATATAACAATTACAGCACGGAGACAGGCCCTCTCGGCCCTTCCAGTCCGTGCCGACCATTTGTTTTCCCCTAGTCCCATCTACCTGCACTCAGACCATACCCCTCCATTCCTTCGCGTCCATATACCTATACACTTTACTTTTAAATGTTAAAATCGATCCTGCCTCCACCACTTCTGCTGGAAGCTCATTCCACACAGCCACCACCCTCTGAGTAAAGAAGTTCCCCCTCACGTTACCCCTAAACTTCTGTCCCTTAATTCTCATGTCATGCCCTCTTGTTTGAATCTTCCCTACCCTCAATGGGAAAAGCTTATCCACGTCAACTCTGTCTATCCCTTTCATCATTTTAAAGACCTCAATCAAGTCCCCCCTTAACCTTCTGTGCTCCAAAGAATAAAGACCTAACTTGTTCAACCTTTCTCTGTAACATAGTTGCTGGAACCCTGGCAACATTCTAGTAAATCTCCTCTGTACTCTCTCTATTTTGTTGACATCCTTCCTATAACTAGGCGACCAAAATTGTACACCATACTCCAGAATTGGTCTTACCAATGCCTTGTACAATTTTAACATTACTTCCCTACTCCTATATTCAATGCTCTGATTTATAAAGGCCAGCACACCAAAGGCTTTCTTTACCACCCTATCTACAAGCGATTCCACCTTCAGGGAACTATGCACAGTTATTCCTAGATCCCTCTGTTCCACAGCATTCCTCAATTCCCTACCATTTACCATTTATTCATTTTTTTGCCAATAAATGCCTTTTTCGTGCCTTTTTTGTAATTTTTGCCTGCCTATTTCAGAGGTTTTTAACGCCTAAACGTCCTGGCTCTACTGATAACAGAGGGGAAGAAGCTGTTCCCGAGTCTGGTGGTGCGAGCTTTCAAGCTTCTGTGCCTTCTGCCGGACGGGAGCGGGGAGGAGGAGGAATGGGTCTGGGGCTGCTCGTACAGACGACCACAATGTCCCTGAGCTGCTGATGTTGGTTTGTTAAATAGAACCGTAATGCAGGAGTTGGACAGATGTGCCGTCTGGAAACTAAATGGGTCATTGAAAACAATGCAGTCATCGTGTTGGCTTCCGACTCACAGTTACAGCGTGCACAATATGTGCTCTAACTTCATCCTCCAGCCTAGCTTCAAGCACCATCTGTTCCTGCACATCAGCGAGCTCTAAAGCGCAGCGGGTCAGGCAGCATCTGTGGACGGAATGGACAGGCAACGTTTCAGGTCATACAGAGACAGACACGTATATACACACAGACACACACACAGACACACACACAGACACACACACAGACACACACGCAGACACACAGGCAGACACAGACACACAGACACAGACACACACACACAGACACACACACACACACACACACACACACACACACACACACACACACACACACACACACACACACACACACACACACACACACACACAGACACACACATGCGCAGACACACACAGACACACATGCGCAGACACACACACGCAAAGACACACACACACAGACACACATGCGCAGACACACACACAGACACACACACACAGACACACATGCAGACACACATACCAATATACACGTGGGTGTGTGTGTGGGTGGGGCCATCTGTGGAGATTGAGCTGGAACCCCACCCCCACCCCCCACCATCTCGACACCAACAATGCCTGATCCAACTACAGTGATTAAAACAAATTAACTGGCTGTGGACAATGAATGACAGCAGAATATTCACACATTCACAATGAAATTACTGCTATAATCTCATAAACAGCCACTGGCTGCCGGGGGTGAGGGGGAGGAGAGGGGGGAGGGGAGAGAGTGGGAGGCAGATAAGCGGAGAGGGGGAGAGGGGGGAGGGGGAGGAGAAAGGGGGGGGGAGAGGGGAGGGGGAGGATTTGGAGCAGCTGTTTCAGAAACCCGAAGCAGTTTCCAAATCTGTTAAATCTCCAGCCAGAGATCCTTTGAGAGAGGATGTTTCCACCAGTGGGAGAGTCTAGGACTGGAGGTCACAGGCTCAGAATTAAAGGACGTAGCTTTAACGGCCTGTCCCACTGTACGATGTAATTCAAGAGTTCTCCCGAGTTTTCCCCTGATTCGAACTCGGAGAATGTCCGTAGCGGGTCCGTAGGATTTCGTGGATGTCTCGTAGCGGCTCCTACGAGTAACGGCGGGTACTCGGGAAATCCGGTAAACTCGTGACATTTTTTACACACTGAAAAATGTCCACGAGTAAAAAAATACTCGTGATGAAAAAATGGTTACTTTTTACCCATGCGAGCCGCCACCAACTCCTACGGACCTACTACGGACAATCTCCAAATTCGAATCAGGGGAAAACTCGGGAGAACTCGTGAATTACCTCATACTGTGGGACAGGGCCTTCAGGAAGGAGATGAGGGGGAATGTGTTTAGCCAGAGGGTGGTGAATCTTGATCAGTACGGGTGTCAGAGGTTATGGGGAGAAGGCAGGAGAATGGGGTTGGGAGGGAGAGATAGATCAGCCATGATAGAATAGCGGAGTAGGCTTGATGGGCTGAATGGCCTCATTGTGCTCCTATCACTTGTCATCATGAACATTGTGTGCAAATCCAGAGACAAAATATGATTTATAAATATGTAATGTAAAAGTGGTTGTGGGTGTGACTGGGCCTTGTCACACACTCAATGTCACCCTGGGGTGGGGGTCACTGCCAGGAGTGAGGAAGTCTGCAGATGTGACTCCCACTCCCAAAGCCTCTCTCATTACCCACCGGCTCAGCTGCTAACGGCCGGCCGGGCAGCGGTGTCCTGAGACCTTAGAAGCCTGCGTTAACGCTTGACCCTGACAGGACAGCTGATGGCCAACATTGTCCTCCGTCACCTGACACCTGGAAAGTTGCTCCCATGGCACTGAATGACAACCTGCAGTGAACACTTCCCACCTCTGCTGACACCACCTGACAACCTGGCGCTGACACTGGCCTGACACTGACACCTGGCTCTGACACCCTGGCAAACACCCTGGCTGAACCCTGGACACTGAACACCAACCCTGACACTGCTCACTGCTGACTGAACCCTGACACCTGACCCTGAACCTGGCTGCTGACACCTGGCACACCTGACACCTGGCACTGAACCCTGACACCTGAAACCCTGACAACCGCTGACCCTGACACCTGGCGCTGAACCCTGCTGAAAACCCTGACTGCCTCTGAACCTGACACCTGGCACTGAACCCTGACACCTGGCACGCTGACACTGACACCTGGCACTGACACCTGACACCTGCCTGAACCCTGACACCTGGCACTGAACCCTGACACCTGGCACTGAACCCTGACACCTGGCACTGAACCCTGACACCTGGCACTGAACCCTGACACCTGGCACTGACACCCCTGACACCTGGCACTGAACCCTGAACCTGCACTGAACCCTGACACCTGGCACTGAACCCTGACACCTGGCACTGAACACCGACACCTGGCACTGAACCCTGACACCTGGCACTGAACCCTGACACCTGGCACTGAACCCTGACACCTGGCACTGAACCCTGACACCTGGCACTGAACACCTGGCACTGAACCCTGACACCTGGCACTGAACCCTGACACCTGGCGCTGAACCCTGACACCTGGCGCTGAACCCTGACACCTGGCACTGAACCCTGACACCTGGCACTGAACCCTGACACCTGGCACTGACCTGACACCTGGACTGAACCTGGCGCTGAACCCTGACACCTGGCGCTGAACCCTGACACCTGGCGCTGAACCCTGACACCTGCTGCACTGAACCCTGAACCCTGACACCTGGCGCTGAACCCTGACACCTGGCACTGAACCCTGACACCTGGCGCTGAACCCTGACACCTGGCGCTGAACCCTGACACCTGGCACTGAACACCGACACTTACAAAATCCTTAAGGGGTTGGACAGGCTAGATGCAGGAAGATTATTCCCGATGTTGGGGAGCTCCAGAACGTCTGAGGATAAGGGGTAGGTCTTTTAGGACCGAGATGAGAAAAACATTTTTCACTCAGAGTGTGGTGAATCTCTGGAATTCTCTGCCACAGAAGGCTATAGTTGAGGCCAGTTAATTTATATTTAAGAGGGAGTTAGATGTGGCCCTTGTGGCTAAGGGGATCAGAGGGTATGGGGAGAAGGCCGGTACAGGATACTGAGTTGGATGATCAGCCATGATCATATTGAATGGCGGTGCAGGCTCGAAGGGCCGAATGGCCTCCTCCTGCACCTATTTGCTATGTTTCTATGTTTCTATATGTAGACGGCCATTTACACACCCAATGCCCCGACAACTCTGTTTCATTGCTTCCATTAGTCGGCTAATTGATGGAGCATGCAGGGATATTGGCTCGCTGGGTTTCAGGACTATGTGCCTGCCACATTACACACTCCTGCAGGGATAATGTGAAGCCACTCCTGACAAAGCCACTTAAATTGTGTTCTCAAAGACGTTGAGCTGACTTTACAAAGGTCAGGGAGGTTAAAAAACACATTCTGCTATAAACACGCATCACACAATGACCTGATTTTGCCGCTGGGCTCTGTGTGTGTCTAATGACATCTTTCCTGAGAAACACATAAAACAAAATAAATTAATCTTGGCCGATTGAGCTGACGCTTCGGACCTTGCACAGCAGAGCAGCTGAGGTGTAGCAATCTCCCTCTACGCCCTTTCACTTCCCTCTTTGAGGTAGATATTAAGGACAGGTAATGATGAGTCAGACAACAGGAGGGAGATGAAAAAGCCAGAACACTACCTTGCTCTCAATGTTGCAGGAAGGAACTGCAGATGCTGCTTTAAACCGAAGATAGACACTAAATGCTGGAGTAAGTCAGCGGGTCAGGCAGCATCTCTGGAGAGAAGGAATGGGTGACAATTCGGGTCGAGACCCTTCTTCAGACTGAGAGTTGGGGGAGAGGGAGATGCATAGATAAGGAAGTGTGAGGTGTGAAAACAGGACAAAGGGGACGGAGATGAAGGAAAATGCAGGATAGATAATTGTTAGCTGGGAGAAGGCGATAACAAAGCAAACAGAGATAAAATGTAGTCGGGGGCAGTCAGACCGGTCGGAGACCTGGGAAGGGGGAGGGGGTGGAGAGAGAGGGAAGGCAAAGGTTACTTGAAGTTAGAGAAGTCAATGTTCATACCACTGGGGGTGTAGTTGTCACCCATGCCTTCTCTCCAGAGATGCTCCTTGCCTCCAGCATTCTGTGTCTACCCTTGCTTACAATGCCAGCGAGACCAAGGAGCTGGTTATTGACTAAGGCCGAGGATCCACACACCTGTCTTAACTGATGGGATGATGATGGAGAGAGTTAACAGCTTCAGGTTCCCGGGCGATCATGTCTGTGGAGATCTGTCCTGGACACAGCACACAGATGCAATTATAGAGGATCAACGCCCATCAACACCTCTACCTCCCTAGATGATTGAGGACATGCAGTGTATTGGTGAGCACACTCCTGACCTCCACAACTTCCAGGGATTGTCTTGGGTTGCACAAAAGACTTTGGATTTGATGACCTATATATTGTGGTTATAACGTATTCATATACAGAATTATTGTACAAAGTCTTGCTGCTGCAGGTAAACCAATCATCATTCTATAGTCAGTACACATGGCAATTAAACACTCGACTCAGGAAAAGTTCTCACTTTTGCGAAGGTTCTGGCCAGGTGTCCATGTATCTCTTTATGTGATTATGACCTTTGTGTGTAAGTGGGGCTTTGCATCACATGAGCTGAAGTTCAGGGGAGGGTGGAGTGGAGAATAATCAGATAGTCATGGTTGTAAAGGATGGAGACAGGCCCTTCGGCCCAACACGTCCTTGTTGACCAAGATCACCATCATCATCATCATCATCATCATCATCATGGTTGAAAACATCAACGGTCTAATGGAATGACTGTAACGGAAAACATCAACGGAAAACGGAAAACATCAGGGCCTAATGCCCCTGTCCCACTGAGGAAACCTGAACGGAAACCTCTGGAGACTTTGTGCCCCTCCCAAGGTTTCTGTGCGGTTACCGAAGGTTTTTGTCCTCCGGCAACCACCTTCAACTAGCATCGCAACCGGCTTTGACTAAAAAATTACCGATTTTTAAAACGGAAACCACTTTCGACCATTAGGGAGACTGACAAAAATCACTGGGAACCGCACGGAAACCCTGGGTGGGGCACAAAGTCTCCAGAGCTTTCCGTTCAGGTTTCCTGATGGGGGAGACGATTTAGTCGCTGACTCTCCGACCATGGAGCAGGTAGCACGGGATTACATGCTACCCGTGGCGGGGGGTGAACTCTGGATTCTCTGGATACTTTCAAGAGAGAGCTAGATAGGGCTCTTAAAGATAGTGGAGTCAGGGGATATGGGGAGAAGGCGGGAACGGGGTACTGATTGGGGATGATCAGCCATGATCACATTGAATGGCGGTGCTGGCTCGAAGGGCTGAATGGCCTCCTCCAGCACCTGTTGTCCGTTGTCTATTGTCTACCTGTCCATGTGACTCAGTGTACTGGGATAGCAACATCGTAGCGAGCAGGGCTACAATCCCATTGTAAGCATCGGGAAGACATTTTTCTCAAATTGGGGTTTTGTAAATTTAATAATGTTAATAACTTGTAAAATATAACATCAATCTGAACGAAACTTGATAAAAACACACAAGACAATTGTGAGCAAGGTGGTCCAAATATTTTAGTGCTATCGTGTACCATGTTGGCGTTATTCACGGCATGAATCACACGCAGACAGACAGACAGACAGACAGACGGACGGACAAACAAGATGAGAGTTTTATTAATATATAGATAGATAG
Organism: Okamejei kenojei; assembly: GCA_035221665.1. Classification (NCBI taxonomy): domain Eukaryota; kingdom Metazoa; phylum Chordata; class Chondrichthyes; order Rajiformes; family Rajidae; genus Okamejei; species Okamejei kenojei. The sequence continues at coordinate 1,758,037 of CM069153.1, forward strand.
ATGATAGTACATCACTCAATGACCTCCTCTGGCAGCTCGTTCCATGTACCCACCACCCCCTGAGTGAAAACGTTGCCCCTCAGGTACCTAGTCATTCTTTTCCTCTCACCTTAAACCTATGTCCTCTGGTTCAGGATCCCCCTGCTCTGTGTGTGTGTGTGTGTGTGTGTGTGTGCGTGTGTGTGTGTGTGTGTGTGTTGTGTGTGTGTGTGTGTGTGTGTGTGTGTGTGTGGACCGTGTGGGCATGTATGGGCTGTGCCTTGTATTCATTATTGGATGGGAGATGCCTTTGGTAGTTTTTCTGAGTTTGAAGCGGAGGTATTCGGGGAGCGATGGTGTGGCAGCGCCGTGCATCACTGACGCAGAACAAGCTGCATAATTGCCCATTGATTAGTGATTGGACTGTCATGTTTGTCAGTGACGAACAGCAACTCCTGGCAACTGGATGAGGACGTGTGTTCTGAGAAGCTACTGATTTGCACAATTGGATCAATGCTGGTTCCAGTCAGATCAGCCGTCAGTGCAATTATCGAGCTCGCTGCTCACTCAGGCTTTGTGTAGTCAGCTCCACTGTTCGGGGCTGTGTAAACCTATCTTGATCTTGTCCAGCCGAAGGAGAGATTGTTGTGAAGGTTCTCCGCTCGTTACCGCTGGCGGAGGTGAAACAGTGTCGGTGTGGATGGGACCCAGGCCCGGCCCGGTGGCTGGGCGTGAGGTTAAACAGAAGACACTCGGCCGGCCGGCTTCAGGCTGTGTGTGTCTTGTGCATCCGAGGCAGCAGCGCAGCGCAGCGCATCAAGCGGGCTCACCTGCAGCATCACAGAGAGAGCCCACTTGTGAACCTGACCCGTGTTACCCCAGCTCCCCGAGTGTGTGACGGGAAGGGGCAGAAGGAACTTCACTCAGTGTCAGACTAAACTATCCTACCACAACTGGAGAGCAGTCCTGAACTACTATCTACCTCATCGACGACCCTCGGACTACCCTTGATCGGACTTCACCTTGCACTGAACATTATTCCCTCTATCCTGTATTTGTACATGGGGGACGGCTGGATTGTAGTCATGTATTGTCTCTCCACTGACTGGGCAGCACGCAACAGAAGCTGATGTTTTACATTGGTACACGTGACGATAAACTGAACTGAAACTGAAACTGAAACTAACAAAAAGTGACAAGGAAGTTTTTGACACAGACTGGCCCTGCCCCTTTACACAATTCTAACAAAGCAAGTGAACAAGGGGTTCTTAAGGGGCTGCTCCTCATGTTTTGGCTGCATTTTATTCCCACGATGTTGGCATTTGGGCACAAGGCAGGGAGTGGGGAGGGTCGGTTGGTCAGGTGGGAGGGTGGGCGGGCCAAGATGGCCATTTGTGGGTCCAGGCAGCGGGCGGTTGATGGTCATCCTAGAGTCGGCCGCCTGCCCCTCCTCCGGGCCTACGTCCGTGCTCGCGCGTCCCTGGGGCCCACGGGACTCTAGAGGCTTCCGTGAACGCTGGTTGCCGCGGGGGTTCGAGTGTATCGTTGATCAAGATGGCACTGTTGTAGTATAATGAACACCTGATGTAACGTGACTAGTGATAGTCTGCGCACCGTCTGGTACACACGTGATCAGCCGTGATCACATTGAATGGCGGTGCTGGCTCGAGGGGCTTGAATGGCCTCCTCCTGCACCTATTGTCTATCGTCTAATGCAATTACTGAATAAAGTCCGTGCAAGTGAATGATTTCCTTCCGACCATTGTTGTTGAAAGTCCAGCATTTACATCCCAGCATCCAAGGTTCCAATTCAAATCTTGTTTATAGCTTCCTCTCTGGAAACGGACTCATAAATGATGGAGATATCTGAACGCCTTAACACGGCTTAGCACAGGGATGTAGCACAGCAGCCCATCCAGGTATAGCTCTGTTATTGTCACATGTCGCGAGGTACAGTGCTGCAAGCTATCCAATGGCAACAGATAGCCAAGCGTTAACAGAGTTTAATTGACTGATGTAACGGAACTGGAACAATGAAATTCTTACTTGTAGCTGCACAACGAGTTTGTAAAAATCAATACATAACATGGTAAAAAAGTTTTTAAAAGTTCAATTAAAAAACCCCCCAATATTACAAGGTAAATTCCCGGGATGGCGGGACTGTCATATGCTGAGAGAATGGAGCGGCTGGGCTTGTACATTCTGGAGTTTAGAAGGATGAGAGGAAATCTCACTGAAACATATAAGATTGTTAAGGGTTTGGACACAGTAGAGGCAGGAAACATGTTCCCGATGTTGGGGGAGTCCAGAACCAGGGGCCACAGTTTAAGAATAAGGAGTAAGCCATTTAGAACGGAGACGAGGAAACACTTTTTCTCACAGAGAGTTGTGAGTCTGTGGAATTCTCTGCCTCAGAGGGCAGTGGAGGCCGGTTCTCTGGATACTTTCAAGAGAGAGCTAGATAGGGCTCTTAAAAATAGCGGGGATATGGGGATATGGGGAGAAGGCAGGAACAGGGTACTGATTGGGGATGATCAGCCGTGATCACATTGAATGGCGGTGCTGGCTCGAAGGGCCGAATGGCCCTCCTGCACCTATTGTCTATTGTCTATTGTCTATTGTCTATAATGAAATTCTTACTTGCAGCTGCACAAGAGGTTTGTAAAAATCAATACATAACATAGTAAAAAAGTTTTTTAAAAGATCAATTAAAAACTCCCCCAATATTAGTGCAATACAAAACAAAAGGCTACAAGTCCCAGGTGCAACAAGAGTGTTCACAGATCAAAGTTGAGTTGGTGTTTGTGGTGTTCAATAGACTGGTGGTTGGAGGGAGGAAGCTGTTCGTGAACCTGGAGGTCAGTATACCTGAATATGATCAAGTCTAACTCAAGGAGAGCAAAGGGGACGTACCGAATATAGTTCACAGCATTGTAGCTCCTAAACTTAGAATAGTGAAAGGCTTGGACAGAGTGGATGTGGAGAGGATGTTTCCACTGGTGGGAGAGTCTAGGACTAGAGGCCACAGCCTCAGAATTAAAGGATGTTAGTTTAGGAAGTACATGAGGAGGGATTTCTTTAATCAGAGGGTGGTGAATCTGTGGAATTCTTTGCCACAGGCGGCTGTGGAGGCCATATGTCAGTGGACATTTTTAAGGCAGAGATAGTTTCTTGATTTGTACGGATGTTAGAGGTTATGGGGAGAAGGCAGGAGAATGGGGTTAGGAGGGAGAGATAGATCAGCCATGATTGAATGGTGGAGTAGACTTGATGGGCCGAATGGTCCAATTCTACTCCTATTCCTTACGACCTTACGAACGGAAGATAGAGCAAAGGGGAAGATACAGAGAGCAGAATATCGTTCTCAGCATTGTAGCGCATCAGTTCCACACACAAAGCCCACTGTCCGCAACGGGGTAGAGGTGAATCGGACAGTACACTAGCTTATGGAAGGGCCGTTCAGAAGCCTGATAACAGAGGGGAAGAAGCTGTTCCTGACTCTGGAATAGGCTGTTCCTGAGACAGCTCTGACAGCATTGTGGAAGGAAAACAACATTTAAAAGGCATTTGGACAGGTACATACATGGATAGGAAAGGTTTAGAGGGAAATGGGCGAAACGCAGGCAGGTGGGACCAGTGTAGATGGGGCATCCCGGTTGGCATGAGGCGGCTGGGCCGAACGGCCTGTTTCTGTGCTATACATTGTTGCTGATTGATGCCCTGGACATGCCCACTTTGCCATGATGTGGGCAGTGTGATGATGAACATTGACTGATGAAGGGTCTTGACCCCAAATGCCACCCATTCCTTTCATCTTTCACTCGTTGTTCTATATCTCTCCACATCACCGCCTATATCTCTCGTTTTCCTCTCCCCTGACTCTCAGTCTGAAGAAGGGTCTCAACCTGAAACGTCGCCCACTCCTTCTCTCCAGAGATGCTGCCCGTCCTGCTGAGTTACTCTGGCTCTTGGTGTCTATCTTGGGTACATGGGTGGGAAAGGTTCAGAGGAATAAGGGCCAAACGCGGGCAAATGGGATTAGCTTAGACGGAGCATCTTGGTCGGCATGGACGAGTTGGGCTGAAGGGCCTGTTCCTGTGTTCAGTTACTGTATCTCTCGTCCTGCCCGTTTCCAGTTCAGTCTGTGGTAACCTGCTACATCCATATTATTTATGTCTGCAGGGTTGAAACTTCAACATTAAATGGTGTGGGTGGGGGGTCCACGTAAATGGTCCCTCTGGAGCTGGAGTGTGTCTGGACTACACTGTTCCAGGGCCGGGAGTAGTACTGAACCCCAAGTGAGTCGATCGCTGCTTTGAGTTGCGGATGGAATTACCGGCAGTTTAAACCCCCTGTCTTGCTCGGTGCGAGTCCACCCACGAAGAGTGATCCCGAGTTTAAAAACAAATCAAACTCGTGTTGGTAATCACGCTAGAATTAGTGACGTAGCGAGGAAACGTCGGAGCTCGTGGACGTTAAACTTAGCGACTCGTAACGCTCTAACGGCAGGTACTCGGGGGAAACTTGTTTAACTCGTGGAAAAATCTGTTTCAACAATGATGAAAGATTTCACGATGTCAAATTTACTCTTGAAGTAAAATGTTTTAACTTTTAAACTCGTTGTAAGAACGTAGTCGCCAGGCCGTGAGTTTACCGTAGTGACTCGTGAGTCTACCGTGGGCACTCTATAACTCAGCGGGACAGGCAGCATCTCTGGAGGGAAGCAATGGGCGACGGGATGACGTTTCCAAAATTCTGCTGCGTCTTTGTGTCACTCCAGCACCGTGTGTTCACTTTTTGTCAACCAGCATCTGCCCTTTCTTGTGAATGACATTACTTGTATCCGTGGCAGTTGATTGTCACTCCCTTCAGTTTCCCAGGGGATTCCCAGAGCACGACGGAGCGTTACATCTGCAGCTCGTGTTGTTTAGAGCTTTGGCTTTCCTGCGGTTTCCGTTCAATCTTCACCCCAGGCCGTTCTTGGCTGCACCGCTCCCTTCAGTGACGTGGCTCCAGCAGCCGCCTTTGGTCCCACCGATTGGCCCTTTCCCCTGTAACCTCCCAGCGCCCGAACGACAGGGCGGCTGAGAGCGCAAAACTGATAATTGTGCTGGAGTAATAACTCCCTCGCCCAGGAACAGGCCCCTTCAGCCCACAGCGGCCGTGCCAACACAATGCCAAGTTAGACTGACTTCATTAACTCCAGGGTAGACAAAAAAGCTGGAGAAACTCAGCGGGTGAGGCAGCATCTATGGAGCTGGTGTTGTGTGTTCAAAGTGAGAGGATGTTGGTGGTACTGGTAACGGCTGAAGAAGGGTCAAGTGCCTGAAGAAAGGTCTCGACCCAAAACGTCACCTATTCCTTCGCTCCATAGATGCTGCCTCACCTGCTGAGTTTCTCCAGCATTTTTGTCTACCTTCGTTTTTTCCAATATCTACAGTTCCTTCTTAAGCATTAACTTCACGTTTAGGATAGAACTGCAGATTCTGGTTGAAATCGAAGATAGACACAAAACGCTGGAGAAACTCAGCGGGACAGGCAGCATCTCTGGAGAGAAGGAACGGGTAGCCTTTCGGGTTGAGACCCTTCTTCAGACACTTGACCCTCCTTCAGCCGTTACCAGTACCACCCACATCCTCTCACCTTGAACATACAACACCAGTGTAAAAATGTTGCCATGTTGGGGGAGTCCAGAACCAGGCGACAAGAACGAGCGGAAGGCCATTTAGGACTGAGATCAGGTACTGAGACCAGGTAGATGCACAGAGTCTCTTGACCAGAGTAGGGGAATCGAGGACCAAAGGACATAGGTTCAAGGTGAAGGGGAAAAGATTTAATAGGAATCTGAAGGGTAACTTTTTCATGCAGAGGGTGGCGGGTGTATGGAACTAGCTTGAGGCTGGGACTATCCCAATGTTTAAGAAACAGTTAGACAGGTACATGGAGAGGACAGGTTTGAAGGGATATGGACCAAGCGCAGGTAGGTGGGACTAGTGTAGCTGGGACATGTTGGCTGGTGTGGGCAAGTTGGGCCGAAGGGCCTGTTTCCACACTGTATCACTCTATGACACTCTATGGGGAAAGAAATTTTCACCCAGAGAGTTGTGAATCTGTGGAATTCTCTCCCACAGAAGGCAGTGGAGGCCGATTCTCTGGATGTTTTCAAGAGAGAGTTAGATTTAGCTCTTAGGGCTAATGGAATCAAGGGATATGGGGGAGAAAGCAGGAACGGGATAATGATTTTGGATGGTCAACCATGATCATATTGAATGGTGAAGGGAAAAACTGGCTGGAAGGGCAGAATGGCCAACTCCTGCACCTATTGTATATGTTTCTATGTAAGAGAACCCATGGTTCCCATCTCTCACTGTGTGTGGAGCAGGCCGCAGTTGGCAAGTGCATCTTCATGTGGAAGCTGAGGAGATAAATTATACATCAAAGGGGGTGTGTGTGCCAGTTAATCTGCAGCTGCGGTGGCCCCGGGAGAGCTCCGAAACCACGCTCCGTAACCGATGCAGCAGACAGATCAAGGCACAGATCGTACACCAGTGGCCTCCCCTCACGCCAGCTCAGTGCTCTGCCTCACGTCCAGCCTGCCGTTATATTGAAGTTGAACAGTTGAATGGATATGGTAAGTAAAGTACTAGAGCAGAGACGGCTGGGGGGAATAAATTGGTTCTGCCCCAGCCTCTGGGATCCCCTCCTGCCCCCCGCCGCCACCATCATGGGGGTTTTAATTCGCCAGACTCGTTGGGCCACGGCGGGTGCTCATCGGGCTCCACATCAGTCTATATCTCTCTTTCCTTATCCCTAACCAGTCTGAATTTGAGGGGTCTGTGGACCCGAATCGTCAACACAACACAAATCAAGGAGATGCTGCCTCGAGCCCGCTGATATGGGCCTGTCCCCCACTTTTGGCGAATTTTTCAGCGGAC
>CM069153.1:1769950-1824950 GCA_035221665.1 Okamejei kenojei
GGCAAGACAAATTTCACTGCACCAATTGGTGTACGTGACAATAAATGTCCTTTGTCCTTTGTCCTTCTTAAACAAACTGTTTCTTAAACATTGGGATAGTCCCAGCCTCGACTACCTCCTCTTTTTTATTTATTTATTATTTTTTTTTATTATTATTATTTTTTAACAAATGCTTTTATTCAAACCAACAAATACAAACAGTAACACGATCAGAGAATGCCTATATTGGCATTTTACAAAGAAAGTTCTCAAATTAAAATATTATAATTTTTATCAATAATACATTCGACCTCCTGCGGTGACCAGCGTTCGCGGAAAGCCTCCACAGTCCCCGTGGACACCGCGTGTTCCCTCTCTAGGGACACGCGGGCACGGACGTAACCCCGGAAGAGGGGCAGGCAGCCGACTGCTGTGCGGCCGTCGACTGCCCGCTGCCTGGACCCGCGAATGGCCATCTTGGCCAGGCCCAGGAGCAGACCGACAGGGAGACCCCCTCCTCCCTCCCAATCCCTCCCCCCTCTGCACCGGGTGCCCAAAAATCAATAGCGTCGGACTAAAGTGGAGCCAAAACTTGAGGAGCAGCCCCTTCAGATACTCGAACAGGGGCTGCAACCTCTCACACTCCATGTAGACATGGAACACGGTCTCCTCCTCGCCGCAAAAGTGACAGGCGGCGGACGAGTCCGTGAAGCGGCTCAAGTACCTGTTACAGGCCACGGCTTTGTGCAACACTCTCCACCCCAGGTCCCCGATGTAAAGGGGGAGGACTCCCTTATAGAGAGACCTCCACTGAGGACCTCTCCTCTGGCAGCTGGTTCCTGCCCGTGCTGTGCAGTTCAATGTTGTACGATCCGGACCACTGCCTCCCCTACAAACACTGCCAAACCCCTTCAGCACACAGGAGCATGTTGCTACCCTTTGCTGTGTGATGGGCAGCAGCAGAATGCGGGCCAACCTCTCCTGTGAACAATACTTACGCAGCTTAGCTGATTATAACTACACGGCGACCTGGAGCCAGCGGGCTGCTGATTATTATTCTGGGATCACATTCTGAAAGCGCCGGTAATTATAGAACTACAACATGAATTTGCCAAGTTGCAATATGCTTTCACGCCTCTTTCATATTGGACAAATAGCTTGGTGTCTTGTAATTAGTTTTTTAGTGTGTTAATATCTGCACAGTCTGCCTGCTTGATGTTCTTGTAGTCTAAGAGTCTTTTACAGCACTTGTGTGCAGTTTTGGTCCCCTCATTTGAGGAAGGACATTCCTGCTATTGAGGGAGTGCAAAGCGTAGGTTTACAAGGTTAATTCCTGGGATGGTGGGACTGTCATATGCTGAGAGAATGGAGCGGCTGGGCTTGTACACTCTAGAGTTTAGAAGGATGAGAGGGTATCTCACTGAAACATATAAGATTGTTAAGGGTTTGGACACGCTAGAGGCAGGAAACATGTTCCCGATGTTGGGGGAGTCCAGAACCAGGGGCCACAGTTTAAGAATAAGAAGTAAGCCATTTAGAACGGAGACTAGGAAACACTTTTTCTCACAGAGAGTGGTGAGTCTGTGGAATTCTCTGCCTCAGAGGGCGGTGGAGGCAGGTTCTCTGGATACTTTCAAAAGAGAGCTGGATAGGGCTCTTAAAGATAGCGGAGTCAGGGGATATGGGGAGAAGGCAGGAACGGGGTACTGATTGGGGATGATCAGCCATGATCACATTGAATGGCGGTGCTGGCACGAAGGGCAGAATGGCCTCCTCCTGCACCTATTGTCTATTGTCTATTGTCTACCCAGCAACAAAGGTAGGGCAGAGCTTCAAGTACCTTAATGAAGGAGTTTATGGCAAATAATGTCAAACAATTGGAGGATAATGGAATGTATGGGTGGCCTGCGTACATGTATCTTAGTTCCTAGAACCCAGTGCACAGGTGATCGCTGGTCAGCGCAGACTCGGTGGGTCGGAGGGTCAGTTTCCACGCTGTATCTCTAGACTAAACTAAATTAAACTAAACTATAATCTATTCCTCTCATGATTTTGCACACCTCTATAAGGTCAGAGTGGTTTGGGAACAGCTCCATCCGAGACCACAAGAAATGGCAGCGAATTGTAGACGCAGCCCAGACCATCGCACAAACCAACCTCCCTTCCATCGACTCCATCTACACCTCACGCTGCCTCGGCAAGGCCAGCAGCATCATCGCGGACCAGTCTCACCCCGGCCACTCCCTCTTCTCCCCTCTCCCATCGGCCAAAAGGTACAGAAGTGTGAAAACGCACGCACGCCTCCAGATTCAGGGACAGTTTCTTCCCGGCTGTTATCAGGCAACTGAACCATCCTACCACAACCAGAGAGCGGTGCTGAACTACTATCCACCTCATTGATGACCCTTGGACTATCCTTGATCGGACTTTGCTGGCTTTACCTTGCACTAAACGTTATGCTCTAATCTTGCATCAGTACACTGTGAACGGATCGATTGTTTTTTATATTTTTTTAAGTTAAATTTTATTAGAGGCATGTACATATCCTAGTCCGAACCACTACAAACTTTGTTAAACGGTTACATATTAAATATCCAGGATTCCAGGGACCCCACTACCAGTGTAGCTGGGGTCTTCATTTATCGGTTACATATTAACATTGACTCTAATTATTATTATTATTATTATTTTTTAATAGATAGAAAAAATAAAGAAAAAGAAAAGAAAATTAGAAAAATAGAATAAACTATCCATAATACAACTTAGGAGATAGGTCCGTAGGTAAGAAAACATAACTATTCATCTAGTCCTGGGTTCAAGCTTCCGTCAGGTATCAGCGTCAGGTACCCAGGCCACCCATTCTACCCCTTCAAATAATCTATGAACGGAGACCGTATTCTAATAAATAATTCTGGTTTTTCAATTAAGACAAATCTAATTTTTTTCCAGATTTACCGTCTCCGACATCTCCATAATCCACATTTTAGTTGTAGGGAATGCAGGGTTTTTCCAAAATTTTAATATTAATTTTTTCCCCAGTTATTTTACTATAATCAAGGAAATTTCTTTGGTTTATTGTAAGTTTTAGGTATTGTTCAGATATGCCCAATAGTATTAATTTAGGATCGGGATCCAGTTGAATATTAACCACTATGGAAATAATTTTAAAAATATCCACCCAAAATGTTTTAATTTTTATGCAATTTACAAAGGTATGGGTTAAGTTAGCCTCGGAATATTGACATTTATTGCAGATAGGAGAAATATTAGGAAAAATTCTATTTAATATTGTTTTAGAATAATGCAATCTGTGCAATATTTTAAATTGTATTAAAGAATGTCTGGCGTTTAACGAACATTGATGTATATGTTGTAGACTTTCATCCCAAATATCTTTCGTTATGGGTTGAACTAATTAATTTTCCCATGCTTGTCTATGTAATTCCGTCGACGGATTCTCACTATCTAAAAGAATATTATAAATGTAAGATATATATTTGACTGTGTTGGGATGTTTATTCAAACATTCATCTAGAATCTCTGGCTCTCTAGTTCTGTATTCTTGTGTATGTGATTTAACATAATCTTTCAGTTGTAAATATCTTAAAAAATTATTTGAAATTCTGTTGTACCTCCAGAAACGAGAAATAATTCTGTTGTACCTCCAGAAACGAGAGGAACACACCTTTTCTATGAAGATGTCCCATCTTTTTAATTCCATAATTTTTCCATTGTGTGAAGCCTTTATCCAATACCGAAGGCTTAAATGAGGGGTTATTTGCAATAGGGAGCGAAAGTGATAAATTATCTAATTTTAATGTCTTTTTTATATGTTTCCAAATTCGAATACCACTATGTATTATTGGGTTTTCACTATAGATTTTTTAATTCAATTTTGTAGGAGTTAGAAAAATCGGGCCAATTTCAACTGGCAGACAATCCTCCTTTTCCATCTTTAACCAGTCTGGTTGTTGATCCATATCTTCCAACCAGAAATTTAAGTTTTTGACATTGACTGCCCAGAAATAAAATAAGAAATTTGGTAAGACTAATCCTCCATTCGTCTTGGATTTACATAAGTGTTTTTTACTTATTCCGTGATTCTTATAATCCCAAATAAAACTTGTTTCAATAGAGACGATTTTTTAAAATAAATTTTTAGGGAGATATATCGGAATTGATTGGAAGAGGTATAGAAGTTGAGGAAGGAAAATCATTTTAATAGCATTAATTTTACCGAGCATTGAAATGGGAAGTGTTTTCCAACATTGAATATTCTTATGCAATTTATTAAGTAAAGGTACGAAATTTGATTTAAATAAAGAAGTATATTTCTTGGTCACATACATTCCTAAGTATTTAAATTTTTAATTCACTATTTTAAAAGGTGATTGTTGCAATATATATATAAATTAGGTTCCATTATTGGCATAATCTCACTCTTATTCCAATTGATTCTGTATCCTGAGAATAAACCAAATTGAGTTATAAGATTTAACAGGTTAGGGATGCTAATTTCTGGATTTGTAATATATAGTAATACATCATCTGCATATAGAGAAATTTTATTAACTGTATTTTTAGTATTATACCCATATATTTCTGGATGTGCTCGAACTCTTTCTGCTAGTGGTTCAATAGCAAGGGCGAATAGTAATGGGGATAGCGGGCATCCTTGTCTACAACCTTTAGATAAATCAATTTTTATTGATAACATTTGATTTGTCATTATTCTGGCTGTTGGGTTGGTATATGAAAGCTTAACCCATGTACAAAACTTCTCACCTAATTGAAATTTTTCCATCACCGAAAATAAATAGGGCCATTCAACTTGATCGAATGCTTTCTCAGCATCTAGCGAAATGACTGCTAAATCTACATTAGCTATTCGATTTGAGCATATAATGTTAAATAATCGTCTCAGATTATAATATGAATAACGTTTTGGAATAAAGCCAGTTTGATTGGGGTGTATTAATTTATGAATCACTAAGCTTAATCTATGTGCTAAAATTTTGGTTAATATTTTCTGATCGATGTTTAATAGAGCAATTGCACTGTATGAACCTGGATCTTCAAGGTCCTTGCCCGTTTTTGGTATAAGTATTATTGTTGATTCATTTAAAGTTTCTGGGAGTTTCTGTTGCATGAATGCTTGAGTATATAATGTCTGTAGGCGTGGCGAGATCAAATCATGAAATTTTTTATAAAATTCACTATTTAAACCATCTGGGCCAGTGGCCTTTCCATTTTTTAAAGAATTAATAGATTCTTCAATATCTTTTACTGATATTTCAGCCCCTAATAATTCCCTCTCTTTCAAGTCTAAACCAGTAAGGTTACAATTCTGTAAGAATAATTCCATTCCTACAGAACCCCCTGACGTTTTGTTTGAATAAAGTGTTTGATAGTAGTGAGAGAATCTATCATTAATATGAAATATCCTTGGGTAGTGTTAATATTTCTCCCGTATCTGATTTAATTTTATATATTGTTTTTTCCCCTTCCTGTTTCCGGAGTTGGCGTGCCAGTAATTTTTGTGGTTTATCACCAAATTCAGTGTAGCTGTTTAGTCTTGTGATAAAATTTTATGATTTGGTCTGAGTATATTTGGTTTCACTTATATTTGAGTGCAGCAATTTTATTATGTATTATTATAGAAGGCGCGATTGCATTTTCCATATCTAATTGCCTTATTTCCATTTCCAATACCAGTTGTTTGGCGCGGTTCTCTATATTACGAAAGGTTTGTGCGGAGATTAACGCTCCTCGTCTAAATGCTTTAATTTTTTCCCAAAGAAGGGAGGCAGAAATTTCAGGGCAGTCATTTGTCTTAAAAAACATATTTATCTGTTTGATAAGATATTCGTAACATGCTTTATCATTTAACATTTGAGGATTAAGTCTCCATTGTGTCTGCTTGTCAGTCATTCCACTTAGTTTGATCAAAAATGTTAAAGGAGCATGGTCCGAAATTATAATATTATGATATTTGCATTATAAGTAAATGGGATGAGTTTAGAATCTACTAAAAAGTAGTCTATCCTTGAATAGGTTTTATGTACTGATGAATAAAATGAGTATTCCCTTCTGGATGGGTTTTCAATTCTCCAAACATCCTTGATATTGGTGGTATTAATGTATGAGTTTAATAATTCGCTTGTCTTGGATTTTGCTTTTCGTTATCTTGATGATCTATCGAGATAGGAATCTAGTGAACGGATCGATTGTAATCGTGTATTGTCTTTCCGCTGACTGGTTAGCACGCGACAAAAGCTTTTCATTGTGCCTTGGTTCACGTGACGATAAACTGAACTAATGAGTGGCATTATATATCATGCGGGTTTGTCGAGTTCTACGCCTGCGTGCGGCTCTGCAGTCGGGCTCACATGTGTTGATCTCATTGCAAAGTGGTCTCTAACCGGCACACAATCACTCAGGCAAGATCCGTTAGAGCCCAGCCTCCCACGGTCAATATAAGTGAGATGTGCTGTTTAAGCAGTCCTACCCGCTGCATCCTTATTGATTACATTCCACATGAGAAATCTGATTTTAATCGGCTTCCACAGTTGAGGGAAAATTTGCATTTATATAGTGCTTTTCACAACATTCGGATATCCCTCAGTGCTTCAGAGGCAATTACATACTTAGTGGAATGTGGGCTCTTTTCCAGTGTTTCCTCTCCACAAAGGAAACTCACAGAGAGAGCAGACAAAATGTGTAGGAAGGAACTGCAGATGATGATGTAAAGCGAAGATAGACACAGAGTGCAACATCAGTGGAGAATATGGATAGGTAACGTTTCGGGTCGAGACCCTTCTTCAGACTCAGCTCCAGATAGAGATGCTGCCTGACCCGCTGAGTTACTCCAGCACTCTGTGAAACGTCACCTATCCATGTTCTCCACAGATGCTGCCTGACCCGCTGAGTTACTCCAGCACTCTGTGTCCTTTGAACCACCATGTCTGTTCTCCGGTGGGTCAATGGTTTGAGGATACAGTGTCACTGGTTTGAGGATACAGTGAAACTTGGTTTTATAAACAATTCATATTAAGTGCTGTGAGGAGATGCAATGTGCAGAGCGGCACGGAGGCGTAGCAGTAGAGTTACTGCCTCTACAGCGCCAGAGACCCGGGTTCCATCCCGACTACCAACCTGTACGTCTTTGGAGTCTGGGAGGAAACCGAAGATGTCGGAGAAAACCCACGCAGGTCACGGGGGAGAACGCACAAACTCCGTACAGACAGCACCCGTAGTCAGGATCGAACCCAGGTCTCTGGCGCTGTGAGGCAGCAACTCTACCGCTGCGCCTCCGTGACGCTCATAATGCCTCGCATAGTTTTGTACATTTCTAGTCTTCCCGCAACTTCCGGTTAATTACTTTGCAACTTTTTGACAGTAGACAACAGGTGCAGGAGCAGGCCACCCGACCGTTCGAGCCAGCACCGCCATTCAATGTGATCATGGCTGATCATCCCCCATCAGTACCCCGTTCCTGCCTTCTCCCCATATCCCCTGACTCCGCTATTTTTAAAAGCCCTATCTAGCTCTCTCTTGAAAGCATCCAGAGATCTGGCCTCCACCGCCCTCTGAGGCAGAGAATTCCACAGACTCACCACTCTCTGTGAGAAAAAGTGTTTCCTTGTCTCCGTTCTAAATGGCTGACTCCTTATTCTTAAACTGTGGCCCCTGGTTCTGGGCTCCCCCAACATCGGGAACATGTTTCCTGCCTCTAGTGTGTCCAAGCCCTTAACAATCTTTTAGGAGATCAAGGGATGTTCGCACACATCAGGAACTGATCATTAAGGTCACAGTTTAAGAATAAGGGGTAGGCCATTCGTCATCTATTCCTTGGCTCCATAGATGCTGCTCACCCGCTGAGTCTCCCGCATTTTTGTCTACCTTTAAGAATAGTGAAGCAAGCAGGATAAATATGTACTGTTACAAGCACCAGATTAAAGGCAGACTGAAGGAGCTCGAGGCAGAGAGGGGATGAAAGTAACTGGAGACCACTTGTGCTGGCGTGCGTGCGTGCGTGCGTGCGTGTGTGTGTGAATCTCCCAATACGTTCTTCAAAAGACAATCAGAGGTGCAAAGAAGAAATTAACAATGTGTTGCCAAGGAAACTGAGGAAAGAGCAAGAAACTCAGTTCTAAGATTTTTTTTTTAAATGGCAAGAAGGCAATCAATGGAGAGCCGCTGTCTCCAAAGGATGCAAATTGAATTAAAGGCGAGGAATAACTGGAAATAATTGGTATATTGAATGACGGAGTGGTGGAGTGTTCATTAGACAGGTCATGGGGTAACACAGAGGCAGCAGCGTTCATGACAACACATGACAACAGACAATAGGTGCAGGAGGAGGCCATTCGGCCCTTCGAGCCAGCACCGCCATTCAATGCGATCATGGCTGATCATCCCCAATCAGTACCCCGTTCCTGCCTTCTCCCCATATCCCCTGACTCCGCTATTTTTAAGAGCCCCGTCTAGCTCTCTCTTGAAAGCATCCACCGCCCTCTGAGGCAGAGAATTCCACAGACTCACAACTCTCTCTGAGAAAAAGTGTTTCCTCGTCTCCGTTCTAAATGGCTTTCCCCTTATTCTTAAACTGTGGCCACTGGTTCTGGACTCCCCCAACATCGGGAACATGTTTCCTGCCTCTAGTGTGTCCAAGCCCTTAACAATCTTATATGTTTCAATGTGATATCCTCTCATCCTTCTAAACTCCAGAGTGTACAAGCCCAGCTGCTCCATTCTCTCAGCGTATGACAGTCCCGCCATCCCGGGAATTAACCTGGTGAACCTTGTTATAAAGGCCAACATGCCATTTGCTTTCTTCACTGCCTGCATCACAAACGTGGAGGCGCTGACCAGCTTGCCGATTCATTAGACAATAGGTGCAGGAGTAGGCCATTCGGCCCTTCGAGCCAGCACTGCCATTCAATGTGATCACGGCAGTCCACAGTGACAGAGCACAGAATCAGAAGGAAAGGAAGACAGACACAAAATGCCAGAGTAACTCAGCAGGACAGCCAGCATCTCTGGAGAGAAGGAATGGTGACATTTCAGGTGGGGACCCTTCTTCACACTCGACTCAAAATGTCACCCATTTCTTCTCACCAGAGATGCTCCGTTGAGTTCCTCCAGCACTTTGTGCTTTTGTCAAGATTGCAAGATTGCAACATCTGCAGTTCCACAATGGTCCTTGTATCTGTGATATTCCCTGGGTTTTGCGAGCGTGTCAGCAGCCTACTGAGTACCTGCAGCTTCTGCCGAGTCTGATAACACTTTAGCCCTGAGACATCCGTCTACATTACGGCATCTGTCAGTTTGAAAGAGTCATTCTCCAGTCCTGGGAAGTGTCACCAGCTAACAACGCCTGCTATTCTCAGAGAACTGATGAGATTAATCCCGGTGACTTCCTGTTGTGGTTCTCCAGTCATTAATAAGAGAACCAATTATTGTCACTGAGCTGCCGATGCCGCTGATGCATCACCACAGCTTCCCAAGGTCACGGGTCCCATCCTAACTACGGGCGCTGTCTGTACGGAGTTTGCACGTTCTCCCCGTGACCTGCGTGGGTTTCCTCCGCGTGCTCCGGTTTCCTCCCACACTCCAAAGACGTGCGGGATTGTAGATAACCATATAACCATATAACCATATAACAATTACAGCACGGAAACAGGCCCTCTCGGCCCTTCCAGTCCGTGCCGACCATTTGTTTTCCCCTAGTCCCATCTACCTGCACTCAGACCATACCCCTCCATTCCCTTCACGTCCATATACCTATCCACTTTACTCTTAAATGTTAAAATCGATCCTGCCTCCACCACTTCTGCTGGAAGCTCATTCCACACAGCCACCACCCTCTGAGTAAAGAAGTTCCCCCTCACGTTACCCCGAAACTTCTGTCCCTTAATTCTCATGTCATGCCCTCTTGTTTGAATCTTCCCTACGCTCAATGGGAAAAAAACGTATCCACGTCAACTCTGTCTATCCCTTTCATCATTTTAAAGACCTCAATCAAGTCCCCCCTTAACCTTCTGCGCTCCAAAGAATAAAGACCTAACTTGTTCAACCTTTCTCTGTAATATAGTTGCTGGAACCCTGGCAACATTCTAGTAAATCTCCTCTGTACTCTCTCTATTTTTTTGACATCCTTCCTATAACTAGGCGACCAAAATTGTACACCATACTCCAGAATTGGTCTTACCAATGCCTTGTACAATTTTAACATGACTTCCCTACTCCTATATTCAATTCTCTGATTTATAAAGGCCAGCACACCAAAGGCTTTCTTTACCACCCTATCTACATGTGATTCCACCTTCAGGGAACTATGCACAGTTATTCCTAGATCCCTCTGTTCCACAGCATTCCTCAATTCCCTACCATTTACCATGTACGTCCTATTTTGATTTGTCCTGCCAAGATGTAGCACTTCACACTTATCAGCATTAAACTCCATCTGCCATCTTTCTGCCCACTTTTCCAAATGGCCCAAATCTCTCTGTAGACTTTGAAAATCTACTTCATTATCCACAACACACCACTATCTTAGTATCATCTGCATACTTACTTAATCCAATTTTCCACCCCATCATCCAGATCATTGATGTACATGACAAACAACAGTGGACCCAACATAGATCCCTGAGGCACCCCACTGGTCACCGGCTTCCAACCTGACAAACAGCCATCCACCATTACTCTCTGACATCTCCCATTCAGCCACTGTTGAATCCATCTTGCTACTCCGCCATTAACACCCAAAGATTGAACCTTCTTAACCAACCTTCCATGGGGAACCTTGTCAAAGGCCTTACTGAAATCCATATAGACAACATCCACTGCTTTACCCTCATCAATTTCCCTAGTTACCGCTTCAAAAAATTCAAGAAGGTTTGTCAAACATGACCTTCCAGGCACAAATCAACAAATCCATGTTGACTGTTCCTGATCAGACCCTGTTTATCCAGATGCTTATATATATATTATCTCTAAATTATCCTTTCCATTAATTTGCCCACCACTGACGTCAAACTAATAGGTCTATAATTGCTAGGTTTATTCTTTGAACCCTTTTTAAACAATGGAACAACATGCGCAGTACGCCAATCCTCCGGCACTATTCCCGTTTCTAATGACATTTGAAATATTTCTGTCATAGCTCCTGCTATTTCTACACTAACTTCCCTCAATGTCCTAGGGAATATCCTGTCAGGACCTGGGAGACGTATCCACTTTTATATTTTTCAAAAGTGTCAGTACTTCCTCCTCTTTGAATCTCATAGTTTCCATAGCTACTCTACTTTTTCCCCTTAACTCACCGAGTTCAATATCCTTCTCCTTGGTGAATACCGAAGAAAAGAAATTGTTCAATATCTCCCCCATCTCTTTTGGGTCTGCAGATAGCTGTCCATTCTGGTTCTCTAATGGTCCGATTTTATCCCTCGTTATCCTTTTGCTATTAATATAGCTGTAGAAACCCTTTGGGTTTACTTTCACCTTTCTTGCCAAAGCAACCTCATATCTTCTTTTAGCCTTCCTAATTTCTGTCTTAAGATTCTTTTTACATTCTTTATACTCCTCTAGCACCTCATTTACTCCATGCCTCCTATAATTGTCAATTAATATAGATTAATTGTCAAAAACGGTAAAAAAAATATTGTAAATTGTCCCGTGTGTGGGATAGTGCTCGTGTACGGGGCAGTCGCTGGTCGGTGCGGACCCAGCGCCACTATGACTCTACCACCCTCTGACTAAATAAATTCCACCTCATCTCCTTCCTAAAAGAACATCCTTTAATTCCGAGGCTGTGACCTCTAGTCCTGGACTCTCCCACCAGTGGAAACATCCTCTCCATTGCCGGCTTGATTGGCTGAAGATGTCTGGCTGGTGGGCAGGGAGGGGTGGTGATGGCAACAGATGCTGTCGACCAGCCACAGGCCCCTGCTCACTTCAGGGCCCCAGTCAAACAGGGATACAACACGGACAGAGACGCGGAAAATCATTATTAGACTCCAAGAAAACGGGAACATCTGAAACACTGGACATTTTTTAAAAAAAGGTTGTATGAAATTAAACGTAAATCAGGCCTAATGTGACCCTTGAACGTGCTTTTCTGTAAGTTTCAATTCAGGCTCCAAATTAGACAAAGACAGTCAGAAGTCAGTCAGGTCACCTCTTGTTGCGATATCAATTCCGTTTCTTGATTCGATCAAAGAAACGGCCTAGCTGAATCCGCACTCAACCAAATATGTTACGGGAAAGGCAATAAGCACTCTAGGGGCTTTTTACCACAGTACTGGACATTTATTCAGCAGATGACTTGATCTAAAAATCCTTTTGAAACTGCCAGCTTGGTATTTATTCGTTTCAGTTACCAGGGGCCCCCCATAAACCCCACGCTCTGGCTACGGGTGTGGGCCATTCTCTCTCTCTCTCTCTCGCTCTGTCTGTCTGTCTGTCTGTCTGTCTGTCTGTCTGTCTGTCTGTCTGTCTGTCTCTGTTGTCTGTGTGGGCGTGTGTGTGAGTTATTCTCTGTCTGTCTGTCTGTGTGTGTGTGTCTCTGTGTCTGTCCTGTGCTGGAGTGTGTGGGTGTCAGCGTGTGGGTGTACAGGGTGGGGGATATAGTGTCTGGGAGTGTGTTCCAGGGGCATCTCTATAACTGAAGCCACCCCCCCCCAGCGCCAGGCTCGTTGGCCAGGGCCATCGGGTCACACGTTCATTCCAACATCCGTTCAATGCTGGGGAAAATAATCAAAACATTCTCCATCCATAGAACTCCAAATGAAAAAGAAAGCTTTGAATTTCCCTTCCAGCGTAAGGTGCTGTACTACAGGTGATGCAGCTCTGCATACAGAGTGGCACCAACACACTCTCACCTACTGTCAGAGACGGAGAGACAGAGAGAGACAGAGAGAGAGAGACAGAGAGAGAGAGACAGAGAGAGACAGAGAGAGAGAGAGAGACAGAGACAGAGACAGACAGAGAGAGCGACAGACAGAGAGAGAAAGAGAGACAGAGACAGACAGAGACAGAGAGAGACAGGGAGAGAGACAGAGAGAGAGAGACACATAGACAGAGACAGAGAAAGAGAGAGACAGAGACAGACAGAGAGAGACAGAGAGAGAGAGAGAGGGAGAGAGAGAGAAAGGCAGAGACAGAGACAGACAGACAGACAGACAGAGAAAGAGAGAGAGACAGAGACAGACAGAGAGGGAAAGAGAGAGAGACAGACAGAGAGGGAGGTAGAGAGAGACAGAGATAGAGACAGAGAGAGAGAGAGAGAGTGAGAGATAGAGTGAGAGAGAGACAGACAGACAGAGAAAGAGACAGAGACAGAGAGAGACAGAGAGAGAGAGAGAGAGAGTGACAGACAGAGAAAGAGAGGAAGACAGAGAGAGAGAGACAGATACAGACAGAGACAGAGAGAGAGACAGAGAGAGTGAGAGAGAGAGTGAGGAACTGTCCTGCTTTCCCCACTGTGGGCACTGTGTGCTGGGATAGACCATGCCCAGCCCAGCCCAGCCCAGTCACTGACACGGACAGTCGTTGCCCTCAGTGTCCCGGGTCAGACCCCGACCCCACTGTTCTGGAACAGACTCTACACCCCCTGTGTAGGAAGGAACTGCAGATGATCGAGATCGACACAAAATGCTGGAGTAACTCAGAGTTACATATCAGGGTGGGAGGAAACCGGAGCACCCGGAGAAAATCCACATGGTCACGGGGAGAACGTGCAAACTCCAAACTGCGCCTGAGGTCAGGATGGAACCCGGGTCTGTGGTTCTGTGTGGCAGCGGCCCCACCCGCTGCGCCACCTGGCCGCACCTTCAAAGGTAAAGAGAAATGCATGAGGCAGCGGATGAGAATGTTTATTGCCGGGGATATCGAGTCGTCTGTTTAGCGATAAACATCTCCAGAGATAAGGAGTTCCCTGATAAATTATCAGTGGCAGTCTTAAACGGTTTGTGGTCAGCCCTGAATGTCAATCGTTAAATGATGGCTATTGCTGTTAGAATCTTCCTCACAAAACCCAGAGGGTTGCGAGAGGCAATTTTATAAAAGGTCATGAAATGTGGAGAGAAAGGAATTTCTGCTTTTGGAAATGTGACTCATAGAAACATAAATAGGTGCAGGAGGAGGCCATTCGGCCCTTCGAGCCAGCACCGCCATTCATTGTGCTCACGAAACGTTGCCTATTTCCTTCAGGGTTTTGGGCCAAAACGTTGCCTATTTCCTTCGCTCCATAGACGCTGACCTCAGGCGCAGTTTGGAGTTTGCACGTTCTCCCCGTGACCATGTGGGCTTTCTCCGGGTGCTCCGGTTTCCTCCCACCCTGATATGTAACTCTGAGTTACTCCAGCGTTTTGTGTCGATCTCGATCATCTGCAGCATTGTTGTCGGACCTTCACAGAAGCTGCGTGGCCGTGCCGGCGGCTTTGCGCAGGTTGCGGTTCAGACAGCGCTCGGCCGCTGCTCGCCGTGCCGGATGATTACGGGGGGACAAATCCGCCTGTGGGCCGGATTACTCCGGGTTATGGGGCGCATTCTGCCCGGGGGCCGTAGGTTGCCGACCCCCTGGTTTAAGGTGGGGGGGGGGGGGAGACTTAATAAGAACACAAGGGGTAGCTTTTTCACACAGAGGGTGGTGGGTGTATGGAACCAGCTGCCAGAGGAGGTAGTTGAGGCTGGGACTATCCCAACATTAAAGAAATAGTTAGACAGGTACATGGATAGGACAGGTTTGGAGGGATATGGACCAAACGTGGGCAGGTGAGTGTTTTACTCACCTGCCCACGTTTGTCTAGAGATGTACGTACTGTTATAAAATAAGCATTCACAAAGGGGATAGATTCATAACTTCAGAAGTTCTAGGAGCAGACTTAGACCATTTGGCCCATCAAGTCTACTCCATTCAATCATGGCTGATCTATCTCTCCCTCCCAACCCCCATTCTCCTGCCTTCTCCCCATAACCTCTCACACCCGCACTGATCAAGAATCTCTCTATCTCTGCCTAAAAAATATCCACTGACTTGGCCTCCACAGCCGTCTGTGGCAAAGAATTCCACAGATTCACCGCCCTCTGGCTAAAGAAATTTCTCCTCGTCTCCTTCCTAAAGGAACGTCCTTTAATTCGGAGGCTGTGACCTCTAGTCCTAGACTCTCCCATTACCACCTGGGCTCTTTGTGAAGGAAGATTTGTATATGAGAAGCAGATGGAGGCAGGTACAATATATGGCAGATCCTCTTTGGAAAAAGTGGGCACAAGAATATTTGCCTCTAATCCAAGATTGACAATGATGGTTGAAGGTAAGAAGACATTTTATTCCAGGTGATATCGTTTTGGTGTCAGATTCTACTGCGCCAGGAGCTTCTTGGTCGATGGGGAAGATACTGCCGATCATGCCGGATGTTAAAGGTTTGGTGCGTACAGGACCACTTCTGACCTGTACATCGGGCTGTCCAGAGCGGCGACTACGGAGGGATTATGGCCCCGTCCACGGGTGAACAATGGAGGAGGACGGGCTGAACTTTGATGCCTTCCACCACAGCGAAGAATGCTGTGGTGGATGTTTGCGTTAAATCTTAGTGTGTATTGTGTGTTCTTTTTAAGTGTATCGCTGCTGGCAAATTCATTTCACTGCCCCTTCAGGTGCACGTGACGAATAGAAATGACTTTGACTTTGGTGAAGAACAATGTCTTGGTAAGACGGATAACCAAGATGCTTCTAGAAGGCGAAGGTGAAGACGGAAGAATCGCTGAAGAAGTCCGAATGCTAAATATAATGTTTTTGGTTATATGTTAAGCTTTAATAGTTCCTTTTCTAACGTTTATTAGTAATTGCTCCGTTATACACGCAGGACAATTAGGGGCCAGTATGTAGGAGCCATTTCGCTTAAGTCAGTATATTATAGCCATGTCTAACATTTTTTATATTTTAGTCTTGGTCTGTATTTTGTAGGTAGGATTTGATACGTAGAAGTGGTGCGTCTATTTCTAGAGGAGACTTGCGCAGACTCATAGATTAGGAGTCAGTTGGGTGTCGGAAGGATGGTGCGAATACAGTTTCTCACGACAGGATCATGATACACGCACGTTAATGTGACGACATTCTTTTATAAGAAGAATCTTTCATATGATCTACATGACATGAATGGAACTGCGATGAAGGACAGAACGTGACGGATTATTTGCGGTGTACTACTTCAATCAAAGACCAATTAATCAAGAAGCAACAACTGGAGAATTTGTTTTTTGCAATCTTAAGTGTGTTGTGAACGCATAAAATATACCTCCTAACCATCCTCGAGGAGTAATGGCTATCGAAGTTGGACTTTGAGAGCATTGTAAATACGGCCATTAGACGTTCCACATCCACTCTATCCAGGCCTTTCACTATTCTGTACGTTTCAATCAGGTCCCCCCTCATTCTTCTAAACTCCTGTGGAGTTCTCTGCCTCAGAGGGCGGTGGAGGCAGGTTCTCTGGATGCTTTCAAGAGGGAGCTAGATAGGGCTCTTAAAAATAGCGGAGTCAGGGGATATGGGGAGAAGGCAGGAACGGGGTACTGATTGGGGGTGATCAGCCATGATCACATTGAATGGCGGTGCTGGCTCGAAGGGCCGAATGGCCTACTCCTGCACCTATTGTCTATTGTCTATTGTCATCCCCGGGACATGTTGGTCGGTGTGGGCAGGTTGACCCATATGACTCTCTGGCTTAACCTATCTGATCCAATCCCAGACCTTTACCCAGTGTGGGACTGCATCTCAGAAAGCCAAATGTTGGGATTAGTTTAGTTTAGAGATACAGAGGCCCTTCGGCCCACCGAGTCCGTGCCGACTAGTCCCATGTTATCCCACTTTCTCAGTCACTCTCTACACTCTAGGGGCAATTTACAGAGGGCCAATTAACCTACAAACCCGCACGTCTTTGGGACGAGGGAGGGAACCGGAGCACCCGGAGAAAACCCACGGGGTCACAGGGAGAACGTGCAAACTCCACACATACAGCACCCGTGGTCAGGATGGAACCCGTGTCTCTGGCGCTGTGAGGCCCAGAAGAAAAATGCATCTATTGCCATTTGTAGACTTTAAATGTCTTTTTAAAGAGAAGCTATCCTATTATTACAAATTATTAAGAGCCTCCATAAAATGTCAAACGATTACTATATAACTGGATGAGAACCACACGTAGAAAGGTTATCTTAAATTAGTACTTTTCCCTTAATTGGTGTTCTTCAAGTTGAAAGACGATCAGAATCGGCAGATTATGTTAAATTATGGAAAGTGATGGAAAGATGACTGCAATAGCGCGTATTGCTATTAGTTTAATTCCACAGCGTGGAAGCAGGCCCTTTGGCCCATTCAGTACAAGTTCTACTTCTTTACTTGCAAGATAGACACAGAAAGCTGGAGTAACTCAGCGGGACAGGCAGCATCTCTGAAGAGAAGGAATGGGTGACGTTTGGGGTCGGGATCCTTTTTCAGACCCGAAACGTCACCCATTCCTTCTCTCCAGAGATGCTGCCTGTCCCGCTGAGTAACTCCAGCTTTCTGTGCCTGGTTTAAACCAGCATCTGCAGTTGCTTTATACACTACTTGATTACTGGGACCATACAGGCGATACCCCGCGACATGTCGACACGTGACGCCTGTATGGCCGTGAGTAGTCGCCCAAAGGGTCGTGCCTTGTTCTGGTCGCCGCTGGATTTTCAACCTGTTGAACATTTTCAGCCCCACCTGCTGCGACTATGACGGGTGCCGGCAGTCGCTGAAAAAGCCTCGTAAGTGGGACAGGCCCTTAAATGTACTTCATCAGAAGGCTTCAGAACTTCGGCACGTCCCCGACAACTCTCTCCAACTTCTACAGATGTGCCGCAGAAAGCATTTTATCGGGAAGCATCACAGCACGGTTTGGGAACGGCTCCGTCCAAGACCGCAAGAAATGGCAGCGAATTGTGGACGCAGCCCAGACCGTCGCACAAACCGACCTCCCTTCCATCGACTCCATCTACACCTCACGCTGCCTCGGCAAGGCCAGCAGCATCATCAAGGGCCAGCCTCACCCCGGCCACTCCCTCTTCTCCCCTCTCCCATCGGGCAAGAGGTACAGAAGTGTGAAAACGCACACCTCCAGATTCAGGGGCAGTTTCTTCCCAGCTGTTATCAGGCAACAGAACCATCCCACCACACCCAGAGAGCGGTGCTGAACTACTATCTACCTCATTGGTGACCCTCGGACCATCCATATAACCATATAACCATATAACAATTACAGCACGGAAACAGGCCCTCTCGGCCCTTCCAGTCCGTGCCGACCATTTGTTTTCCCCTAGTCCCATCTACCTGCACTCAGACCATACCCCTCCATTCCCTTCACGTCCATATACCTATCCACTTTACTCTTAAATGTTAAAATCGATCCTGCCTCCACCACTTCTGCTGGAAGCTGATTCCACACAGCCACCACCCTCTGAGTAAAGAAGATCCCCCTCACGTTACCCCGAAACCTCTGTCCCTTAATCGGACTTTATTAGACTTTGTCTTGCTCTAAACGTTATTCCCATCATTACCGTAATACTGTATCTGTACCCGTGGGCCACTCGATTGTAATCATGTACTTTTTCTGTTGAATCGCTAGCACGTAACAAAAGCTTTTCACTGTGCCTCGATACACGTGACAATAAACTAAAGTTAAACTCAAACTTCTGGGCTGTAAATGCCCGGTAACATTGAAACTGATGGACATTGAAAAGGTGGCTGGAGTCACAGCTCAGGCAAGGAGGAGGACCACGATGGAGGCACAGAGAGATACTGGCATCATCAGCAAGACACTTACTGGGGCAGGAACCCAGCGGGTCGGGCAGCGTCCATGGAGGGAATGGACAGGCGACGCTTTGGGTCGATGGTTGTGATGGACGAACATCAACCCGTGGCAGGTCACTATCCACACAGATGCTGCCTGACCCGCTGAGTTACTCCAGCACTCTGTGAAACGATGAGGTTCTCCAGCACTCTGTGAAACGTCACCTATCCATGTTCTCCACAGATGCTGCCTGACCCGCTGAGTTACTCCAGCACTCTGTGAAACGTCACCTATCCATGTTCTCCACAGATGCTGCCTGACCGCATCCAGCACTCTGTGGAAAACGTCACCTATCCATGTTCTCCACAGATGCTGCCTGACCCGCTGAGTTACTCCAGCACTCTGTGAAACGACAGATGCTGCCTGACCCGCTGAGTTACTCCAGCACTCTGTGAAACGTCACCTATCCATGTTCTCCACAGATGCTGCCTGACCCGCTGAGTTACTCCAGCACTCTGTGTCTATCTTCTGTCTCTGGGATAGTTGCAGGTTACTAAGTCATTCACGATGCAAGTTTGACTCACGTTAAGGTACAGATACTGTGAAAAATTGCCCTGTGAAATTTGCCGACAATCTGCACATTATTAATGCCGTGCTCTTCAATACGACAGCTACTTTTTAAGCAATTTACTGTCCTAATAGTTAACAGCTGGGGGACGGGGAGTAACGATGAAATCATGGAAATCATATCAATGGGATGCTTCTGCTGTCAACATTTATCTTTTGATGCAGACAGACTTTTGTTGAGAAAATCGGAAGCAGAGATACGAATATGTTGCCAGGACTCGAGGGCCTGAGCTACAGGGAGGCTAAGACTGTATTCCTTGGAGCGCAGGAGGGTGAGGAGTGATCTTGTAGAGATGTCTAACACGTAAGATTTTATAGGAATCTGAGGGGTAACTTTTTCACACAGAGGGTGGTGGGTGTATGGAACGAGCTGCCAGAGGGGGTAGTTGAGGCTGGGACTCTCCCATCGTTTAAGAAACAGTTGGACAGTTTTGGAGGGATATGGGCCAAGCGCAGGCAAGTGGGACTAGGGCATTGTTGGCCGGTGTGGGCAAGTTGGGCCGAAGGGCCTGTTTCCACACTGTATCACTCTATGAGTCTATAGCCATCGAACATATACGTATTATATGTACACATAATATAGATTTAGTTCTTAGGGCCAACGGAATCAATGGATATGGGGAGAAAGCAGGAACGGGATACTGATTTTGGCCGATCAGCCATGATTATATTGAATGGCGGTGCTGGCTCGAAGGGCCGAATGGCCTCCTCCTGCACCTATTTTCTATGTTTCTATGTAAACCATAGTTTTGAAGTGAGAGGAACCAGAAGGTGATGATAGTACACAAGGGGCTACAGGGCAGGTAGGGCTGGTTATTTATTCTTTCTTGTCCGTGTTATTGAAGCCCATTCTCCACCCTCAGGGATTCATTAAGAGAGCGTTGTGATATTCTGCCCCTGGGCTTTGTGTAATATTCCCTGCTCCCATATAAAGGACACAGATAAAGCTGAATTAAATGTGTCTTCAGTATAAAGGAATGGTGGCGATGTAACACTTTCACTGTGTTTCAACCGCCTTCAGGGAATGTCGAGTATTGCTGGCTCCATTTTCCTGGCATTAGTTTAGGTTAGAGATACAGCACGGAAACAGGCCCTTCGGCCCACCGAGTCCGTGCCGACCAGCGATCGCCCGTCACGCAAGTTCCGTGTTATCCCACTTTCCCGTCCTCTCCCTACACACGAGGAACAATTAACCTACAAACCCGCACGTCTGTGGGATGTGGGAGGAAACCGGAGCACCCGGAGGAAACCCACGCGGCCACGGGGAGAACGTGCAAACTCCACACAGACAGCATCTGAGGTCAGGATCAAACCCGGGTTCTCTGGCGCTGTGAGGCAGCAGCTCTACCCGCTACACCACCCTCACCACTATGTACCACTGCCTTCTATTCACCAGCCTGAGTGTCACCTCCTCAATCTCTTGAAGGCCAATAGTTAACTGGAGGTAGAAACAATCAACTGCAGATTCTGGAGTAACTCAGCGGGTCAGGCAGCATCTGTGGAGAACATGGATAGGTCATTTTTTGGGTCTGTGTTGGTACATGTGACAATAGAACATTCTTGACTTGAAGAAAGGTCCCCATCCATGTTCTCCACAGATGCTGCCTGACCCGCTGAGTTACTGTGTCTTTAATTGGAGATGTAAGGTTTGTTTAGTTTCCGCCACCTTGACCAGCGGTCTCTCTCACCACTGAGCAGAAGGATAATTTCCTCCATTAGAGTCTCCTCATTTCTCTCAGCCCCATCGCCCTCTCCTCGCGGAGACTCATTAGCATGGCAGCCCGAGGCTGAGCGAGCAGCTCAGGCGTGATGTCTAATGAAGAGCAGCGAGTGTCTCTGAGAACACAGGGTCCGTGCACTCTCTCTCCGAGCTCCCGCTATGGGCAATGGAGCCACATTAATAGGTCACTGCCTTCTATAGTTTAGTTTAGTTTAGTTTAGAGATACAGAGCAGAAACAGGCCCTTCGGCCCACCGGCTCCGCGCCGGCCAGCGATCCACGCACTCTAACACTATCCTATTTTGTTTTACATTTACACCAAGCCAATTAACCTACAAACCTGTACGTCTTTGGAATGCGGGAGGAAACTGAGGATCTCGGAGAAAACCCACGCAGGTCACGGGGAGAACGTGCAAACTCCGTACAGACAGCACCCGTAGTCAGGATCGAACCCGGGTCTCCGGCGCTCGCTGTAAGGCAGCAACTCTACCGCTGCGCCCCCGTGGCAGCACCTGAGGTCAGGATCTAATCCGGTCTCTGCCGCTGTGAGCGCAGGAACCCGACTGCTGTCTGTGTGGAGTTAGTACGTTCTCCCCGTGACACGTAGATTAGTGCAAGTGTCAGGGGTTATGGGGAGAAGGCAGGAGAATGGGGTTAGGAGGGAGAGATAGATCAGCCATGATTGAATGGCGGAGTGGATTTAATGGGCCGAATGGCCTCATTCTATTCCTATCACTTATGACCACGTGGGTTTTCTCCGGGTGCTCGGGTTTCCTCCCACACTCCAAAGACGTACAGGTTTGTAGGTTCATTGACTTTGGTAAATATTGTAAATTGTCCCTAGTGCGTACGATAGTGCTAGAGTACGGGGCGATCGCTGGTCGGCGCGGACTCGGTGGGCCGAAGGCGCTGTTCCCGTGTTGCATCTCTAAACTAAACTAAACTAAAGTCTCTGCAGACAAAAGCGCTGGAGAAACTCAGTGGGTGCAGCAGCATCTATGGAGTGAAGGAAATAGGCGACGTTTCGGGCCGAAACACTGAAGGAAATAGGCAACGTTTCGGGCCGAAACCCGCAAGGGTTTCGGGCCGAAACGTTGCCTATTTCCTTCGCTCCATAGATGCTGCTGCACCCGCTGAGTTTCTCCAGCACTTTTGTCTACCTTCGATTTTCCAGCATCTGCAGTTCCTTCTTAAACACTACAGAGTTCTACCTCCTTCTTAAACACTCTGCAGAGTTCTACCGGTGAGCCGTGCAGCCCCGAGGCGGGCCTGGCGAGGGCAGCATAGATCACCCTGCACTGAGATCCACAGTCAGACGCAGAGGGGAGTCTGAAGCAAAACACAAAGAACTCACGTTGATAAGTGATAGGAGCAGAATTAGGCCATTCGGCCCATCAAGTCTACCCCGCCATTCAGTCACGGCTGATCCACCTCTCCCTCCTAAGGTCTCTAAATCTGAGGAAAGACATTCTTGCCATAGAGGGAGTACAGAGAAGGTTCACCAGACTGATTCCTGGGACTTCCATATGAAGAAAGACTGGATAGACCCGGCTTGTACTCACTAGAATTTGGAAGATTGAGGGGGGATCTTATAGAAACCTCCAGATTCAGGGGCAGTTTCTTCCCAGCTGTTATCAGGCAACTGAACCATCCTACCACAACTAGAGAGCGGTTCGTTTTACTGGAGTAACTCAGCGGAACATGTTGCCTGTCCCTCTGAGTTACTCCAGCTTTCGGTTTAGATCAGCATCTGCAGTTCCTTGCTAGTTCCTTAGGTCTAACTTTTTCACACAAATGGTGGTGGGTGTATGGAACAATCTGCCAGAGGCGGTAGTTGAGATGGGACATTTAAGAAACAGTTAGACAGGTACATGGACAGGACAGGTTTGGAGGGATATGGATGAAACACAGGCAGGAGGGACTAGTGTAGCTGGGATACGTTTGTCGGCATGGGGAGTTGGGCCGAAGGGCCTGTTTCCACGCTCCATGACTCGATGACTGTAAAGGATGTCAGACCTTGCCCATTGGACGGTCACATTTGGAAAGGGTAATCGACACAAAAAGCCCGAGTGACTCAGCGGGACCGGCAGCGTCTCTGGAGAGAAGGAACGGGTGACGTTTTAGGTCAAGACCCTTCTTCAGACTGAGAGGGAGAGGGAAAGGAGGGATCTGGAGGATAAAGTAATGAACATTTGCATGATGTAGCGCTGACAACCTGCTGGGGTAATCATTGGTCTTGAGTGTCTGCACCGCCTCCATCAACAGCACCACCACCAACACATCTCGGAAGCTGTTGCCGACTGGAGTTTGTCTTTGTGTTAAGTCGAGGAACACAGATCTCTGTGAGTGATTCACTGGCTGTGTTTTAATTGAAGATTGAGGATTGCTTAAACAAAGACTCCCTCCCCTGCTCTCCTGCAGTAACCCCCAGACAGCAATCACCATCTGCACGCTCGCCCCTAATTCAATGGCGAGCCTCAGTGGCTCTTCCTGCCCCGTCCCACGATCCTCCACCAACCGTGTGTTGCTGCCTCCTCTGCTCATGTTCCTCTGCAGAGCCACTGCTCGTCCTTACCGATTTTTAGTTTAGTTTAGTTTAGAGATACAGCGAAGAAACAGGCCCCTCGGCCCGCTGAGTCCGTGCCATCCTACACACACTAGGGACAAGTTACAACTTTACCGAAGCCAATTAACTTACAAACCCCCACACGCACGTGCACACGCACACACGCACGCACGCACGCACACACACACGCGCACACGCACTCACGCACTCACACACACACACACACGCGCACGCTCACACACTCTCACACACACTCACACACACTCACACACACTCGCACACACGCGCACACGCACGCGCACACACTCGCGCGCACACACGCACAACTCGCACACTGGAACACTCACACGCACACTCACACACTCACACTCACACGCACACACACACACACACACTCACACTCACGCACACACACGCACACGCACACACGCACGCGCACACACACGCACGCACGCGCACACACGCGCACACGCACGCACACCACACGTACACGCTCACACTCACGCACGCACACGCACACGCACACACACGCACACACGCACACACACACACTCACACTCACACACACGCACACACACACACACACACACACACTCGCACACGCACACGCACACTCACACACGCACGCACGCACACACGCACACACTCACACACACACTCACACACTCACACACTCACACACTCACACACACACACACACACACACACACACACACACACACACACACACACACACACACACACACACACACACACGCGCGCGCACACACACACACACCCTGTACAGAGTTTGTATGTTCTCCCCGTGACCTGCGTGGGTTTTCTCCAGGTGCTCCAGTTTTCCTCCCAACACTCAAAGACGTACAGGTTTGTAGGTTAATTGGCTTGGTAAATGCAAATTGTCCCTAGTGTGTGCAGGATAGTGTTAGTGTGCGGGGATGGCTGGTCAGCATGGACACGGTGGGCCGAAGGGCCTGTTTCGGCGCTGTTTCTCTAAACTAAAGACAAAACTACACAACACGAGGCAGCTTCCCGTTTGACTCTCAGCTTCCAGATCCTCACAGAATATTCTTCACAGCTGTGAGGCGGGCACTTGAATATAAAGCGGGCTCCTTGTCATCACGCATCGCTCCTCCAGTGCCAGCTCCACGTGGACAAGTGTCTGCCAGCCGGCCTCACGCCACAGCTGGGGTAGTTGTTTGCCGCCACTAATCCACAGAGATCAGTGCTAAATGCTGGTTAAGAATTAGGGGTCGGCCATTTACGACTGAGCTGAGGAAAAATCGTTTCCACCCAGTGAGTTGTGAATCTTAGAGACAATAGAGAATAGACAATAGGTGCAGGAGTAGGCCATTCGGCCCTTTGAGCCAGCACCGCCATTCAATGTGATCTGATCATCCCCAATCAGAAACATTTTGCTCCCACCTTTAAAGTAATCTCTCTTGTGTGAGCAGAGGCAGAATTCCACAGACTCACCGCCCTCTGTACAGTGGGATCACTGGAGTCTTCACTGGATGTTTTCAAGAGAGAGTTATTTATCTTGGGGGCACTCCAAGGGGATATGGGGTGAACGCGGGTACTGATTGTGGATGATCAGCCATGATCACATTGAGCGGCGGTGCTGGCTCGAAGGGCTGAATGGCCTCCTCCTGCACCTATTGTCTATGTTTCTGTGTTTCTATGTTTCTATATACAACACCACAGTGATTCACCGCCCCCCCCCCCCCCCCCCCCCCCACCCACGTTCGCACGTTCCAGCAGAGCGGCAAACAGGATTAGTCACTGATCAGAACTAAAAGGAGCAGCATTAGGCCATTCGGCCCATCAAGCTATTCAATCATTAGGTCATTGAAACATAGAAACATGGACCATTGGTGCAGGAGTAGGCCATTCGGCCCTTCAGGCCAGCACTGCCACTGAATATGATTGTGGCTGATCATCCAGAATCAGTATCCCGTTCCTGCTTTCTCCCTATATCCCTTGATTCCATTAGCCCCAAGAGCTAAATCTAACTCTCTCTTAAAAACATCCAGTGAATTGACCTCCACTGCCTTCTGAGGCAGAGAATTCCACAGATTCACAACTCTCTGGGTGAAGTGGTGGGAGAGGAATTAGGCCATTCAGCCCATCAAGTCTACTCCACCATTCAATCATGGCTGATCTATCTCAGCCTCCCAACCGCATTCTCCTGCCTTCTCCCCATAACCCCTGACACCCGTACTGATCAACGATCTATCTATCTCTGCCTTAAATATATCTGCTGACCTGGCCTCCACAGCCGCCTGTGGCAATGAGTCCCACAGATGCGGAGGGTGTGGGGCAGTGGCTCATGAGAAGTTGTGGAGGAAGGAACTGCAGACGCTGGTTTACACTGAAGGCAGACAAAAAATGCTGGAGTAACTCAGTGGGCCAGGCAGCATCTCTGGAGAGAAGGGATGGGTGACGTTTCGGGTCTCTGGTTGCGGTCGGATGGTGCCGTTGCCTGGCACCAGCTTGTAGTCGCTTGTGTCGGGGCGTCAAGTTACAACAGAGTAAGAAATCAGTGGCAGTTCTGGTCCCAAAACCCACATTAACTAATGCCATAAAGACCAGCGGAGAACACTAAAGAATAGAATGTGCTTTATATTAAAACAATTACATTTCTAAATTGTTCTGTGCCTAGACGTGGAATGTGCCAGGAGATGGATTAGCAGGCATTAAACACGGAATAATGGAGGAACATTTGGAGTTTAGCTCAGTGATTCATTGTGGTTGGTGTGTGTATGAAGGGTTGGGCTCATTGCTATTTTGTTCTTATGGATGGAGTGAACATTGGAAGCCTAATCAAGGTGAGTGCAAGGCAAGGTCCGATTCAACGTGTAAATCAGCCTTTGGAAATAACCTGCACCAGAAACATTTGCTCCCAAGTAATTGTGTGAGCAGAGGCAGGATTACAGTGGGATCACTGGAGTCTTCACCATAATCCACTCCCGCTCAGCCGGGATCGATGCCAAGTCAATAAAGGACAGAGTGCTGGAGTAACTCAGCCTCTGGATGGTTCAGTGTACCAGTCCCTCTCCCTCCTCCCTCCCAGATCAACGCACTCCTCTCTCTCCACCTCTCCTATTCTCTTCTCCCCATTCTCCCCTCTCTCGCTTCGCTCCTCCCCATCCTCTCCTCTCCTCTGAACTCTCCTCTCCTCATCTGCTCTCCTCCCCTCCCCTCCCCTCCCATCTCCTCTCCTCTCCTCTAATCCTCTCTCCTCTCCTCCCTCTCCTCACTCCTCTCCTCCTCCTCCCTCCTCTCTCTCCTTCCTCCTCTCCTCCTCCTCTCCTCTCCTCTCCTCCCCTCTCCCCTCCTCCTCCTTCTCCTCTCTCCTCTCCTCTCTCTCCTCCTCTCCTCTCCTCCTCTCCTCCTCCTCCTCCTTTCCTCTCCCCTCCTCCTCTCCTCTCTCTCTCCTCCTCCTCTCCCCTCCCCCTCCTCTCTCTCTCCTCTCCTCCTCCTCCTCCTCTCTCCCCCTCCTCTCTCTCCCTCTCTCTCCTCTCCTCTCCTCTCCTCTCCTCTCCTCTCCTCTCCTCTCTCCTCTCCTCCTCTCTCTCTCTCTCTCCTTCTCCTCTCCTCTCCTCTCCTCTCCTCTCTTCTCTCTCCTCTCCTTTCTCCTCCTCTCTTCTCCTCCTCTCCTCTCCTCTCCTCTCCTCTCCTCTCCTCCCCTTTCCCCTCTCCTGTACTCCCCTCTCTTCTCTTCCCCTCTCCTCACCTCTCCTCTCCTAGGATGGAACCCGGGTGTCTACCCGCTGCACCACCGTACCGCCCTGCACAGGGTCTCCGAGCCTCTGGTCCTGTGCTAATATCCATCTACAAGCCTCTGCACTCATCATTTATTGTTCGCTGACAGCCTGGGGAGGCCATTGCCGCAATAATGGAGCAATATAAATAGAATAGCAATGATTGTCATTGGAGGAGGTTCAGGGGAGGGTTGCTGGAACAGTTCCAGGGATGAGGGCCTTTAGTCACAGGGAGAGACAGGGGAAGTGGGATGATCCTCCGAACACAGCATTGAAGTGGAGATTAATGGAGGTGTTTTAATGAGGTTAGTTTAAAGAGTATTTAGTAACTATTTTCAGCAGCAGAGTTGGCAAGAGGAGGACATGGATTTAAAGTGTTGGCTCAAAGCCAAGCAGTTGTGGCCAGAATATTTAATGCCTCAAATGGATGTGACATGGAGGACAATGCCCAAGCGATGAGTTCCCAACCACACGGGACCATGGTTCTTTGACACAAGTCTTTGGCCGGCACGGTGGTGCAGCGGGTAGAGCTGCTGCCTCACAGCGACAGAGGCCCTGGTTTGATCCCGACTACGGGCGCTGTCTGTACGGAGTTTGCACGTTCTCCCCCGTGACCTGCGTGGGTTTCTCCGGTGCTCTGGTTTCCTCCCACACCCCAAAGACGTGCGGGTTTATTGGTTAATTGCCTCGGTAAAAATTGTAAATTGTCTCTAGTGTGTAGGATAGTGTTAGTGTACGGGGTGATTTTTTTAAACAACTTACCATAACCATTTAACCTGCAATCCTGTACATCTTTAGAGTGTGGGAAGAAACCACAGCACCCGGAGAAAGCCCACGCAGGTCACGGGGAGAACGTACAAACTCCGTACAGACAGCACCCGTAGTCGGGATCGAACCCGGGTCTCCGGCGCTGTGAGGCAGCAGCTCTACCCGCTGCGCCACAACTATTGGGAAATCTGTAACAGTGCATCCTAAACCTACCTGATCTCCCGGTGGATCAGCACTTCAACTCCCCCTCCCATTCCCAATCTGACCTTTCTGTCCTGGGCCTCCTCCACTGTCAGAGTGAGGCCCAGCGTAAATTGGAGGAACAGCACCTCATATTCCGCTTGGGCAGCTCACACCCCAGCGGTATGAACATTGACTTCTCTAACTTTAAGTAACCCTTGCTTTCCCCCATTCGCTGTGATGGTATTTCAGTCACAGTCACAGAGGCCGACGTCAGGAAATCCTTCAGAGGGGTGAACCCTCGGAAAGCGCCTGGACCTGATGGAATACCCGGTCGTGGTCTAAAAACCTGTGCGGACCAACTGGCTGGAGTTTTTACAGACATTTTCAACCTCTCACTTCTGAGGTCTGAGGTCCCTGCTTTAAAAGGGCATCACTTATACCGGTGCCCAAGAAGAGCAAGGTGACGTGCCCCAATGACTATCGACCAGTGGCACTAACGTCTGTGGTGATGAAGTGCTTCGAGAGGTGATCATGGCCCAAATCAACTCCTACCTCGACAAAAACCTGGACCCACTGCAGTTCGCTTACCGCCACAACAGATCAACGGTGGATGCGATCTCGCTGGCCCTCCACTCCACTCTGGACCACTTGGACAACAAAAACTCACATGTCAGGCTGTTATTTATCGATTACAGCTCGACATTTAACACAATCATCCCCTCCAAGCTGGTTACCAAACTCGCAGAACTGGGTCTCTGCGCATCCCTCTGCAATTGGATCCTCGACTTCCTCATTCACAGACCACAGACTGTTCGTATTGGTGGAAATGTGTCAGACTCGATAACAATCAGCACGGGAGCACCTCAAAGCTGCGTGCTCAGCCCCCTGCTGTACTCACTCTATACTCATGACTGCATAGCCGGTCACAGTGCGAACTCCATCATCAAGTTCGCTGACGACACCACTGTTGTGGGACGTATCACTGATGGGGATGAGTCGGAGTACAGAACAGAGATCGAGCAACTGTCCATATGGTGCCAGCACAATAACCTGGCCCTCAACACCAGCAAAACCAAGGAACTGATGGTGGACTTTGGAAAGAGTAGGATGGGGACCCACAGTCCCGTTTATATCAACAGGTCGATGGTTGAAAGGGTCAAGAGCTTCAAATTCCTGGGCGTGCACATCTCTGAAGATCTCTCCTAGTCCGAGAACACTAATGCAATTATCAAGAAAGCTCACCAGCGCCTCTACTTCCTGAGAAGATTACAGATAGTCAGTTTGTCAAGGAGGACTCTCTCTAACTTCTACAGGTGCACAGTAGAGAGCTTGCTGACCGGTTGCATCGTGGCTTGGTTCGGCAACTTGAGCGCCCTGGAGAGGAAAAGATTACAAAAAGTAGTAAACACTGCCCAGTCCATCATCGGCTCTGACCTTCCTTCCATCGAGGGGATCTATCGCAGTCGCTGCCTCAAAAAGGCTGGCAGCATCATCAAGGACCCACACCATCCTGGTCACACCCTCATCTCCCTGCTACCTTCAGGTAGAAGCTACAGGAGCCTGAAGACTGCAACGACCAGGTTCAGGAATAGCTACTTCCCCACAGCCATTAGGCTATTAAACCTGGCTCGGACAAAACTATGATAACTAATAACCCATTATCTGTATTCTGTTATTTGCACTTCATCAGTTTATTTATTCATGTGTGTATATATTTCTATAGTGATATACGGACACACTGATCTGTTTTGTAGTAAATGCCTACTATGTTCTGTGTGCCGAATTCTGTGTGCAAGAATTTCATTGTCCTGTCAGGGACACACGACAATAAACTCACTTGAACTTGAACTTTCCCTCTCTCTCCATCCCGTCCCCCTTCCCAGATCTCCCACCAGTCTGACAGTCTCCGACTACATTCTATCTAGTTAGCTTTGTTGTTACCTTCTCCCAGCGAACAATGATCTATTTTACATTTTGCTTGATATCTATCCCCCTTTTCTCGTTTTCACACCGTACACTTTCTTATCTCTGTTCCCTTCTCCCCTGACTCTCAGTCCGAAGAAGGGTCTCGACCCGAAACGTCGCCTATCTCCTTCGCTCCTTAGATGCTGCTGCACCCGCTGAGTTTCTCCAGCCTTTTGTATACCCTCGATTCTCCAGCATCTGCAGTTCCTCCTTTAACACTTGCCCTATCCCTTCCTGTGATCATGGTTACATTGAGATGCAGATTTCACTTCTGGGAATGAACACTCTGCACTCTGTTGCTAAGTAAACCACCAGGCACGACTTCTCTTTGCGTTCTGCGTTCCTATCTGCTGCTGATCAGAAAAACACCAGTATCAATTTCACATATTGATCTACAGGGCTATATCAATTATTGCAAATCAGGTTCAGGACACAGTGAGCAGATTCTGGCCGCAGCCAACACTGTTCTGGAGATGCGGAGAGAGTCTGGGGCGTGGAGCAGGATTGCTGATGTAATTTTAGACAATAGACAATAGGTGCAGGAGGAGGCCATTCGGCCCTTTGTGTCAGCACCGCCATTCAATGTGATCATGGCTGATCGTCCGCACTGTACAACATCCCACCATTCTACATTACACTCACCGGTTTCACAAAGATACCAATAACGGAAGCTCAATGGTTACTCCACGGCGACGAGGAACTCAAACCCTCCTGCAGGATGGAATGTGCAGGAAGGAACTGCAGATGCTGGTTTACACCGGAGATAGGCACAAAGTGCTGGAGTAACTCAGCGGGACAGGCAGCATCTCTGCAGAGAGGGAATGGGTGACGTTTCGGGTCGAGACCCTTCTTCAGAGTCAGGGGAGAGCATCCCCCATTGTCAGAGGGAGGCTAAACGCAAATTGGAGGAACAGCATCTCATATTTCGCTTGGGCAGCTTACAGCCCAGTGATATGAATATTAATTTCTCTAACTTCAAGTAACCCCGGCGTTCCCTCTCTCTCCATCCCTCCCCCACCCAAGTCGCACCAGCTTCTTGTTCTCACCCAACAAACAGCTAACAACGGCCTGTTTCCTTTAACACTGTTACATATCTTTCATTCATTGTTCTATATCTCTCTACATCATCGTCTATATCTCTCGTTTCCCTTTCCCCTGACTCTCCGTCTGAAGAAGGGTCTCGACCTGAAACGTCACCCATTCCTTCTCTCCAGAGATGCTGCCTGTCCCGCTGAGTTA
This sequence comes from Okamejei kenojei, assembly GCA_035221665.1. Classification (NCBI taxonomy): domain Eukaryota; kingdom Metazoa; phylum Chordata; class Chondrichthyes; order Rajiformes; family Rajidae; genus Okamejei; species Okamejei kenojei. The sequence continues at coordinate 1,801,579 of CM069153.1, forward strand.
CTCCAGCACTCTGTGAAACGTCACCTATCTGTGTTCTCCACAGATGCTGCCTGACCCGCTGAGTTACTCCAGCTTTTTTTGTCTCTTCTCTTACACGATGGTTAGGTCTGGTCATTTACTGAATGAATCCATTGGTTCATAAATTCACAAGTTATAGGATTAGAATTAGGCCATTCGGCCCATCGAGTCTACTCTGCCATTCTATCCTGGCTGATCTCTGCCCCCTAACCCCATTTTCCTGCCCTCTCCCCATAACCCTTGGCACCCGTTCTAATCAATAATGTGTCTATCTCTGCCTTAGAAATATCCACTGACTTGGCCTCCACAGCCGTCTGTGGCAATGAGTTCCACAGATTCACCGCCCTCTGACTAAAGACATTCCTCCTCACCTCCTTTCTAAAAGAACGCCCTTTAATTCTGAGGCTGTGACCTCTGGTCCTAGACTCTCCCACCAGTGGAAACATCCTCTCCACATCCACTCTATCCAGGCCTTTCACTATTCTGTAAGTTTCAATGAGGTACCCGCTCATCCTTCTACACTCCAGCGAGTACAGGCCCAGCGCCGACAAACGCTCATCGTATGCTAACCTCCTCATTCCTGGGATCATTCTTGTAAACCCCTCTGGACCCTCTCCAGAGCCGGCACATCCTTCCTCAGATACGGGGCCCAAACTAGAACTCCAAATGCGCCCTGACCAGCGCCTTGTAGAGCCTTACGCTGATGGTTTAGTTTAGTTTAAAGAAACAGCGCAGAAACAGGCCCTTCGGCCCACCGAGTCCGGGCCGACCAGCGATCCCCGCACATTAACACCATCCTACACACACTAGGGACAATTTACACATACACCAAGCCGATTCACCTACAAACCAGCACGTCTTTGGAGTGTGAGAGGAAACGGAATATCTCTGAGAAAACCCACGCAGGTCACGGGGAGAGCGTGCAAACTCCGTGCAGACAGCGCCCGTAGTCGGGATGGAACCCGGGTCTCCGGCGCTGCAAGTGCCGTAAGGCAACGACTCTACCGCTGCGCCACCGTGCGGCCCGGATTATGTTCAAGGGCCTCAAACCACTTGTGCTTTAGCAGGGAAAACAATTCCGTCGCTCAGCCTGTGCAGCATTTGTCATGATGACAGCAAGATTGGATGTCAAAGGAGAGCAGGTGCATTTGCAAGTGAATGCATTTTTAAAGCAGGGACGCTGCACACAGACAGCTACGTGGAGCATAGTCAGTAACCCCAAGCAGCATTTGCCTCTTTCACAAAGGCAGAAGCTCCCGGATAATAATAGCAACCAACAAAAGCAAAGACCTATGCGTGAGCATAAAATTGAAGATTTATAAGCTGAACATCAAGGTAAGCAGCATCATTGCCGGTGAGGACACGCAGGCAAGAAGCAAAACATCTGACAAAACACAGCGGTAAAGCACACACTCCACAGAGCAAAGATCTGTGCTCTGTTCATAATTCACACTGCACCCGCCCTGCCAGTGTGTGAGGCTCGGGCCAATGCGATCCGCACGCTGGATTTGATCCATTTCTTGTTATTTTTAAAAAACAATTTGGATTCCTCTGGTGCTCCAGTTCCCACTGTCATCCCCAAAGCACACCAGTAGATTCATTTCCTTTTCAGAACCAGCCTGGAAACAGGCCATTCGGCCCACCGAGTCCAACACTGACCATCGATCAGACTAGTTGGTAAACACTAGTTCTGTGCTATCCCACTTTCTCATCCACTCCCTACACACTAGGGGCATTTTACAGAGGGAACGATTAACCTACAGACCCGCACAGTGGCGCAGAGTAGAGGTGCTGTCTGTGTTGCGTTTGTATGTTCTCCCTGTGACCGCGTGGGTTCCTCCGGATGCTCCGGTTTCCTCCCACATCCCAAAGACGTGCGGGTGTGTCGGCTGATCCCTGGTTCTTGATCCCCCTATCCTGAGGAAAGGACTGCGTTCACCCTCTTCAGCCCAACTTGCCCACAGCGGCCAGCAATGTCCCAGCTACACTGGTCCCACCCGCTAGTGTGATTAGCTACACTAGTCACCCCGTTCCCCCTGCACTCAAAGGAATGAAGACCCAGCCTGCCCAACAGCTCAGGCCCTCGAGTCCTGGCAACATCCTGGTAAATCTTCTCTGCACCCTTTCCAGCTTGTTTCCCACTTAGAGTGGAAAAAGATCCTTCGGCCCAACTTGCCCACTCTGACCAACATGCCCCATCTACACTAGTCCCACCTGCCCACGCTTGGTCCACATCCCTCCAAACCTGTCCTATCCATGTGCCTGTCCAAATGTTTCTTAAACGTTGGGATAGTCCCAGCCTCAACTACCTCCTCTGGCAGCTCGTTCCAAACGCCCACCACCCTTTGTGTGAAAAATATCAATGTGAATATCAATTAAAATTATAACAAGAGGAATATAGGAGCAAAGAGGTCCTTCTGCAGTTGTACAGGGCCCTCGAAGGGCCGAATGGCCTACTCCTGCAATTATTGTTTATTGTCAATATCTAAAAATGTTGAACACTTGTAATACAACTTTCTGAATCCGTGCCATTAATTTCTCTGGACTCTCCCAACAGTGGGGATGGGTCTGTGAGCAAGAATATGTCACTCTCCCTGGCCCGGGGTTGGACGGAGAAAAATCCATAATTCTATTGGAAGATTTTTGTACCCAGAGAGTACACTGATAATAGCGCCAGACTTTAACATATCAATCATTAATCTTCACTGCTATCCTAACAACTACTGCGTTTTCTGTTTGAGAAGTTGCATTTATATTCCTTCATATTGTGACAGAGAGCCCTTGCTTACAGCGGTGTACCTGGCAGCTATTGATGAAGTGAAGATTCCCACCAACATTGAGATGAATGACCAAGCGGTCTGCTTGAATCGAGGTGGTGGGCAGGGCAGCACGCAAACGCTCCTCTATAATAGACACCATTAGATGTTTGTGCCAAAGACAGACTGAATCTGAGGAAGGATGTGCCGGCTCTGGAGAGGGTTCAGAGGAGGTTTGCAAGAATGATCCCAGGAATGAGCGGGCTAATTACGAGGATGTTGCCAGGACTCGAGGGGCCTGAGCATTCGGGGAGGTTTGGGACAGGCTGGGTCTTTATTCCTTTGAGTGCAGGAGGATGAGGGGCGCTCTTATAGAGATGGATCAAGTGTGTGATTAGTGTAGCTAATCACGCCAGCAGGTGGGACTAGTGTAACTGGGACATGTTGGCCAGTGTGGGCGAGTTGGGCCGAAGGGCCTGTTTCTACGCTGTATCACTCAATGACTCTATGAGGTGGGACTAGTGTAACTGGGACATGTTGGCTAGTGTGGGCGAGTTGGGCTGAAGGGCCTGTTTCTACGCTGTATCACTCTATGAGGGGAACAGAGAGCGCATATAGAAGGACAGCGCCAGAGAACTGGGTCCGATTGCGGGCACTGTCTGTGCAGAGTTTGCACGTTCTTCCCGTGACCTGCGTGGGTTGTCTCCAACTACTCCAGTTTCCTCCCACACTCCAAAGACGTGCAGGTTTGTAGGTTCATTGGCTTGGTATCATTGTATATTGTCCCTAGTGTGTGTGTGTAGGATAGTGTTAGTGTGCGGGGATCGTGGGTTGTCGCGGACTCGATGGGCCGAAGGGCCTGTTTCTGCGCTGTATCTCTAAACTAAACTAATCAGTAACACTAGGATCTCTTTATCTGGTAAACTGTGACTTGGGAAATGAAAGCACAATTGGGCAGAGGCAACGTGGATTTATGAAGTGGAAATCATAGGTGACAAATCGATGAACAAATTCTCAGGTTGTAGATGATCACGTTGAACTGGTCGATGGGGCACATTTAGGTGGATACACCAGGAACTGCAGGTACTGAGCAAAGCACAAAGTGCCGGAGGAACTGATCTGGTCGGGCAGCATCTGCGGAGGGGATGGACAGACGGGTTGGGTCGAATATAGGAGCAAAGAGGTCCTTCTGCAGTTGTACAGGGCCCTAGTGAGGCCACACCTGGAGTATTGCGCGCAGTTATGGTCCCCTAATTTGAGGAAGGACATTCTTGCTATTGAGGGAATGCAGCGTAGGTTCACAAGGTTAATTCCCGGGATGGCGGGACTGTCATATGCTGAGAGAATGGAGCAGCTGGACTTGTACACTCTGGAATTTAGAAGGATGAGAGGGAATCTCATTGAAACATATAAGATTGTTAAGGGCTTGGACATGCTAGAGGCAGGAAACATGTTCCCGATGTTGGGGGAGTCCAGAACCAGGGGCCACAGTTTAAGAATAAGGAGTAAGACATTTAGAACGGAGACGAGGAAACACTTTTTCTCACAGAGAGTGGTGAGTCTGTGGAATTCTCTGCCTCAGAGGGCGGTGGAGGCGGGTTCTCTGGATGCTTTCAAGAGAGAGCTAGATAGGGCTCTTAAAGATAGTGGAGTCAGGGGATATGGGGAGAAGGCAGGAACGGGGTACTGATTGGGGATGATCAGCCATGATCACAGTGAATGGCGGTGCTGGCTCGAAAGGCCGAATGGCCTCCTCCTGCACTTGTTGTCTATTGTCTTCATTGGACAAGGTACATGGACAGGACATGTTCAGTGGGACGTGGGGCAATGGCGGGCAAGTGGGACTAGTTTAGATGGGGCATTCTGGTTGGCGTGGCTGAGGTGGGCTGTTTGCCTTCTGTGTGACTCTAAACTGCGGTTAAAATATGAGAGCACAACTAACAAGTTCATTAGTTATAGGAGCAGAATTAGGCCATTCCACCCATCAAGTCTGCTCCGCCATCCAATCATGGCTGATCTATCTCTCCCTCTCAACCCCATTCTCCTGCCTTCTCCCCATAACCCCTGACACCCGTACTAATCAAGAATCTATCTATCTCTGCCTTAAAAATATCCACTGACTTGGCCTCCACAGCCGTCTGTGGCAAAGAATCCCACAGATTCACCACCCTCTGGCTAAAGAAAGTCCTCCTCATCTCCTTCCTAAAAGAACGTCCTTTAATTCTATATTTTTACAACAAGGAACCGCAGATGCGGGTTAATACTCGAAAGGACACAGAGTGCTGGAGTAACTCAGCGGGTCAGGCAGCATCTGTGGAGAACATGGATAGGTGACGTTTCACAGAGTGCTGGAGTAACTCAGCGGGTCAGGCAGCATCTGTGGAGAACATGGATAGGTGACGTTTCACAGAGTGCTGGAGTAACTCAGCGGGTCAGGCAGCATCTGTGGGGAACATGGATAGGTGACGTTTCACAGAGTGCTGGAGTAACTCAGCGGGTCAGGCAGCATCTGTGGAGAACATGGATAGGTGACGTTTCGGGTCAAGTCCATCCTTCAGTACTCATGTACGATATTTGACTGGATAGCATGGAGACTAAACTTGTCGCTGTATATCGGTACACGTGTCAATAATAGATCTGTGGAACTCATCGCCACAGAAGGCGGTGGAGGCCAAGTCAGTGGATATTTTTAAGGTGGAGATTGACAGATTCCATTCCTTCTCTCCAGAGATGCTGCCTGCCCCGCTAAGATACTCCAGCTTTTTGTGTCAATCTTCGGTTTAAACCAGCACCTGCAGTTCCTAGCACCTAGATATAGATTCTTGATCAGTACGGGCGTCAGGGGTTACGGGGAGCAGGCAGGAAAATGGGGTTTGGCGGGAAAGATAGATCAGCCATGATTGAATGAGACTTGATGGGCCGAATGGCCTAATTCTGCTGCTATCATGTGCGAACAAGGATGGAGGCATTCAAACCTCCGGTACTAAAGGGAAACAATACCTGGGGCACAAAATACAATGTCGAGGATGTCCACTGTGGATTTATTGGTGGAATAATATTAAGAACAGAGTGACCATACGATGCGGCTCATATGACAACGGACAATTGGTGCAGGAGTAGGCCCTTCGGCCCTTCGAGCCAGCACCGCCATTCAATGTGATCATGGCTGATCATCCCCAATCAGTACCCCGTTCCTGCCTTCTCCCCATATCCCCTGACTCCGCTATCTTTAAGAGCCCTATCTAGCTCTCTCTTGAAAATATCCAGAGAACCGGCCTCCACCGCCCTCTGAGGCAGAGAATTCCACAGACTCACCACTCTGTGTGAGAAAAAGTGTTTCCTCGTCTCCGTTCTAAATGGCTTACTCCTTATTCTTAAATTCTTATATGACTAATTGAAGCCAAATGATCGCGGTATACAGAGCCTGCCCCCTGGCTATTCATCTTTAGTTTTTGCATTAGATTTATTATAGTATTAAATGGTTCCTGTTCTAGTTTTCTTCAGCTTAATTTGCAGTGTGTGATAGTGAGACAGAGACATGTGTCGGAAGCGGCTGACACTGGAGCAGTGAGATGTTGTGGAAGTCCCGGCCACTATGTGATACGTCCGTGATACAACTGGGTGACAGGAGCAGGTGATCCCTGCAGTCGTAACCCTGGGCACTGAATGGCGACATTGCTCAAACGAATGCCGGAAGGTGCTATACAATTAACCGTTGTCCCCTGAGGGTGTAGATGGGACATTAGTGCCGGGGTGAAGCAGCCTTGTAGCTACGTAGTCTGGCCGCTGTTATGGGACTTGGTTTCAGAGAAAGATATTATATTGGGCGCAGAGCAACATGGCTCCATGAATCTCGAAGTTCATCGTGTTACACAGACACATGGGTTCGTCCTGCTCCAGGCAATGATCCTCATGTTTCTAATGATGTCGACATCAATCCGAACTTTCATTTGTGTTTGGACACCAATGATGCCATTGGATCAGTGGATGGAGGGAGGGAGAGAGGGAGGGAGAGAGGGAGGGAGGGAGGGAGAGAGGGAGGGGGAGGGAGAGAGGGAGGGAGGGAGGGAGGGAGGGAGAGAGGGAGGGAGGGAGGGAGGGAGGGAGGAGGGAGAGAGGGAGGAGAGAGGAGAGGGAGAGAGGGAGAGGGAGAGAGGGAGAGGGAGAGAGGGAGGGAGAGAGGGAGGGAGAGAGGGAGGGAGAGAGGGAGAGAGGGGGAGAGAGAGGGAGAGAGGGAGAGAGGGAGGGAGGGAGAGAGGGAGGGAGGGAGGGAGGGAGGGAGGGAGGGAGGGAGAGAGGGAGAGAGGGAGAGAGGGAGGGAGGGAGGGAGGGAGGGAGAGAGGGAGAGAGGGAGAGAGGGGAGGAGGGAGGGAGGGGAGGGAGAGAGGGAGTGAGGGAGAGAGGGAGGATTCAGGGAACTTGACCACTAAAGACTGTGAGATACCCTTTATGCTCACAATTAATACTCAAAGACTAAATCCTGGAAGCAAGAGATTTCTTTATTTACGAGTCTGCCTCTCCAACTCGAGACACACCGAAGCCAGAGAGATCATCCCCCTTTATACACAAAATCTTACATTCAATCTCCCCTCTGGACCTTTCTCCAATCAGGGTCGGAGGTGCACAATCTGTAGGTACATCCCACCGTACATCCCCTCGCACCTCCCATATCATACATCGCATGTTCAAAAATGTTCATGGTAATGAGCAATTTCTTGACCAGGGGTGTGTTGTAATATTCATTTATTCTATTAAGCATGCTCAATTGCTCATGACCTGGCCCAGTTTTACTCACCTCCTAGTGAACCCTCTCAGTTTTCCTATATCAGTACTAAAGCTAAGCTATAGTGACAAGGGTCCCATCCATCACTCCTTTCCACTGATAGGGATCTCTCTACATCACCCCCTTCTCTAGCTATACAAAGCTATCTCTTCTTACTCAAGGCCTCAAGGATGGGTCTGGCAACCTTCAGACACTGCTGTGTCAGAATCCTTTCTCCAGCCCCTCTCTGAATTCTCTTTAAAACTCCTTTCTTTAATAGGGTTTAATCACTTTATCCCTCACAAGACCACACTGAAACACTTTGCAGCAGAATGTCATCTTGGAGCCACAGCAAAGAAACAGGCCCTTCGGCCCACCACATTCATGCCGACCCACACATTAACACTACCCTACACACATGAGGGACAATTTACACATAAACCAAGGCAATTAACCTACTAACCTGTATGTCTTGGGAGTGTGGGAGGAAACCGAAGATCTCGGAGAAAACCCACGCAGGTCACGGGGGGAACGCACAAACTCCGCGGTCGGGATGGAACCCGTGTCTCCGGCGCTGCAAGCGCTGCACGGCAGCGACTCCACCGCCGCGCCACCGTGACCGCCCACGGCCACAGATCAGATAGTTGTAGTTCTCAGCTTGTATTACGTAATGAATAACAAGAACTGGCATAATATTGTCAGGCACATCAGAGTAGGTGTCTGTGATTACAAATATTGAAAACCTTCCTTCTGTAGGCACATCCTGTAATCTGTTTTTTGAATCTTTTCACAAAAGTGACACAAATTGAAAGAGCAGCAGGTGGATGTGGTATTTATCCACTCTGTTATAGATGGAGAGGTCACGTGAGACTTTAAAAAAGCAAATGGAACAAGAAAGATGAGGTTTAGGTTTAATATTGTCAAATATGCAAGAATATATTTAACATATGATGAGCGTTTGTGAGGGATAAAGTGATTAAACCCCACTATTGTAAGGGGCTTTAAAGAGGCCAGGGAGAGGGTTCTGACACAGCTGTGTATAAAAGTTACCAGACCCATCCTTGAGCAAGAAGTAATAGCATTGTATAGCGGTAGAAGGGAGTGATGTAGAGAGATCCCTATCAGTAGAATGGAGTGATAGATGGGACCCTTGTCACTATAGCTTAGCTTTAGTGCTGATATAGGAGAACTGAGAGGGTTCACTTGGAGGTGAGTAAAACTAGGGTAGGTCATGAACAACTGAGCATGCTTAATAAAATAAATGAATATTACAACACACCCCTGGTCAAGAAACTGCTCATTACCATGGACATGCGATGTATGATGTGGGAGGTACTGGGGGGATGTACCTACACATTGTGCACCTCAGACTCTGATTGGAGAAGGGTCAGAGGGGAGGTTGAATGTTGAATTGTGTGTATAAAGGGGGTTTACCCTTCTGACTTCGGTGTGTCTCAACTTGGAGAGGGACCCGACTCTGCAGACTCGCAAATAAAGAATCTCTTGCTTTCACAATTTAGTCTTTGAGTAGTGATTGTGAGCACATCGCATATCTCACACGTTTGACGGCACTGGGCCTGTACCCGCTGGAGTCTTATCCAGCATAGACCTTGTTCATTTTCCACATGGATTGAGGAGACTTCATACATTTTACAGCTTAGGTTTACGAGAATGGTCCCAGGAATGAGCGGGTTAACCTATGATGAGCGCTTGACGGCACTGGGCCTGTACTCGCTGGAGTTTAGAAGAATGAGGGGGGACCTCATTGAAACTTACAGAATAGTGAAAGGCCTGGATAGAGTGGATGGGGAGAGGATGTTTCCACTGGTGGGAGAGTCCAGAACTAGAGGGCACAGCATCAGAATTAAAGGACGTTCCTTCAGGAAGGAGATGGGGAGGAATTTATTTAGTCAGGGGGTGGTGAATCTGTGGAATTCTTTGCCACAGAAGGCTGTGGAGGCCAAGTCAGTGGATATTTTTAGTTTAGTTTAGTTTATAGAGATTCAAGATTCAAGAGAGTTTATTGTCGTGTGTCCCAGATAGGACAATGACATTCTTGCTTTGCTTCAGCACAACAGAACATAGTAGACATGACTACAGAACAGATCAGTGTGTCCATATACCATTATATAAATATATACACACACATGAATCAATAAACTGATAAAGTGCAAATAACAGATAATGGGCTATTAATGTTCAGAGTTTTGTCTGAGCCAGGTTTAATAGCCTGATGGCTGTGGGGAAGTAGCTATTCCTGAACTGGTCTGGTCTTACCTGAATGAGTGATAGATGAGTGTGTGGCCAGGATGGTGTGGGAAACAGGCCCTTTGGCCGTCCGAGTCGGCACCGACCAGCGATCCCCACACATTAACACCATCCTACACACACTAGGGACAATTTACTTTGAGTTTATTACAGATTCAAAGACATGGTCTCAGCCAGCCAGTCTGGTGTCCAGGAGCTGATTGCAACAGTACTGCTTGCTATTCTGCTCCAGTCTGTGTCTCTCATGTCACAGTGAATGATTCCTATCACAGAGAGAGCAGCTACCCCTAGTTAATTATTTAAAACAAAGAAATCTATCTGAACAAGCTGAACAAGCACAGTAAATAGAGCGCACGAGATGATGTCGAGAAAAGCTAGCGTCAAATACATTCAGAGTTGAGATCCAAGCATGGACTTGCCGACTGTTTCACTGGACATTGCGCTCTGTCCGCCAAGACCTGCTGGACCTCCCGGTCACTAACCGCCAACTCCCCCTCCCATTCCCACACTGACCTTTCTGTCCCGGGCCTCCTCCATTGCCGGATTGAGGCCCAGCGCAACTTGGAGGAGCAGCACCTCATATTCCGCTTGGGCAGCTCACGACCCAATGATGTGAACGTTGAATTCTCCAATGCTTTGAATCACACAGGAGTTTGCGTTTGGTTTCAGATGGGCTTCCCAGCCTCATTCCCCACACCGATCGCCTCCAATCCTACACTGTCATAGAGTGGAAACAGGCCCTTTGGCCCAACTTTCCCACACCGGCCAACATGCCCTATCTGCACTAGTCCCACCTGCCTGCATTTGGCCCATATCCCTCCAAACCTGTCCTATCCATGTACCTGTCTAACTGTTTCTTAAACTTTGGGATAGTCCCAGCCTCAACTACCTCCTCCGGCAGCTTGTTCCATACACCCACCACCCATTGCGTGAAAAGTTACCCCTCAGATACCTATTAAGTCTTTTCCCCTTCACCTTGAACCTATGTCCTCTGGTCCTCGATTGCCCTACTCTGAGCAAGAGAGTCCGTGTGTCTACTTGATCTATTCCCCTCACAGTCATAGGGTGATACAGTGTGGAAACAGGCCCTTCAGCCCAAATAGTGTACTATTCTACCTAATCTATTCCTCTCATGATTTTATACACCTCTATAAGATCTCTCCTCATCCTCCTGTGCTCCAGGGAATAGAGACCCAGCCTACTCAACCTCTCCATGTAGCTCACACCCTCTCGTCCTGGCAACATCCTCGTAAATCTTCGCTGTACCCTTTCCAGCTTGACAACATCTGTCCTATGACATGGTGCCCGGAACTGAACACAATACTCTAAAGATAGACACAAAAAGCTGGAGTAACTCAGCGGGACAGGCAGCATCTCTGGAGAGAAGGAATGGGTGACGTTTCGGGTTGAGACCCTTCTTCAGACTGGTTAAGGATAAGGAAAAAGGGAAATATACTCTCGTTGGAGGGATGAGCGTAATCCCAATGTGGAGAATACTCTAAATGTGGCCTCGCCAATGTCCTGTGCAATTGCAACATGACCTCCCAACTTCTACACTCAATACTCTGGCTGGTGAAGGCCAAAGGGCTGCCCGCCAAGGATGTCCACTCCTTGCAGCGACCTCCATCATCTACAGGCTTCCTCCTCACCGTTACTTTGTCCACGGTGATGCCACCCTTGAGACACTCCGAGAACACGACCGGGTCCCCGCAAAGAGCTCGAAACGTGTTTGCGAGACAGCATGACTCCAGAGCTCCGGCCCTCTGTAAACTTTCTGTGCAGTCAGAGAAGCAAGGTGGGGAGAAGGTAGACCGTCAGTCTGAAGAAGGGTCTTGACCCGAAACGTTGCCCACTTCCTTCGCTCCATAGATGCTGCCGCACCCGCTGAGTTTCTCCAGCAAGTTTGTCTACTTTCGATTCTCCGGCATCTGCAGTTCCTTCTTGATCAACGTGGGGAGAAGGCAGGAGCGGGGCACAGATTCTGGATGATCAGCCGTGATCACAGTGAGTGGCGGTGCTGGCTCGAAGGGCCGAATGGCCTCCTCCTGCACCTATTGTCCATGTCTCCATGTTTTTTACCTTCCTGTTCTCCATGAAGTGCACTTTGGGCCCATGTTCGGACAACGATGTTAATTGAAGAAAGTGTCCTTCACATACACGGCAATAATCTAAATCCCAATAGACTTGAGAATTCATTATCGATGGCCATTAAGTCGTGAAGGAACGATTCCAACTAATTCAATTTGCGGTCTAGCTGAGCACAGACTATTCACAGCCGTGACCACAGTGGCATCTCACGGTTGCTCAGTTCTTTCTTCAGCCGGGCATAGAAACATCGAAAATAGGTGCAGGAGTAGGCCATTCGGCCCTTCGAGCCTGCACCGCCATTCAATATGATCACGGCTGACCATCCAACTCAGAGCTTGTGCCACCGTAGATTCTAAAACGTTTTATCCGCATGTTTATATAATTCGTGTCGATTTGGAACCAACACCTGACCCCCTAGGTGGCACAATGGCGCAGTGGGTAGAGTTGCTGCCTCACAGCATCAGAGAGCCGGGCTCCATCCTGACCTCCGGTGCTGTCTGTGTGTGTGTGTGTGTGTGGAGTTTGCACGTTCTCTCTGTGACCAGGTGGGTTTCCACCGGGTGCTCTGGGTTTCCTCCCACGTCGCAAAGACGTGCGGGTTTGCAGGTTAATCGGCCCCTCTGTGAACTGCCCCCTAGAGTGTAGGGAGTGGATGAGAAAGTGGGATCACACAGAACCAGTGTGAACGGGAGATCGCTGGGCAGCACAGACTCGGTGGGCCGAAGGGCCTGTTTCCATGCTGTATCTAAAAACTAAACTGCAAATAATTACAGAGCCAGTGAGACAGATTCTCCTGCATTGGGATAAGAGGTTGTCCCTGCACGGTTCTGCGCTGCCTATCACAATAAATCCCTCAAATTACACTGAACCTTTGTTGGTTAAGTGGCAACAGCCGCGAACTTGAACTTGGGTTCACATTGAACAGAAACCCCAGCTACAGCAGCTTCCAGCACCCGTGGTATGCATATTGATTTCTCGCACTTCAGCTAGCCCTGGCATTCCCTCTCTTTGCATCGGCGAGACCAAGCGTAGGCTTGGCGATCACTTCGCCCAACACCTCCGCTCGGTCCGCAGTAACCAACCTGATCTCCCGGTGGCTCAGCACTTCAACTCCCCCTCCCATTCCGAATCCCACCTTTCTGTCCTGGGCCTCCTCCATGGCCAGAGTGAGGTCCACCGCAATTTGGAGGAGCAGCACCTCATATTCCACTTGGGCAGTCTGCACCCCAGCGGCATAAACATTGACTTCTCCAATTTCCGGTAGCCCTTGCTGTCTCCTCCCCTTCTCAGCTCTCCCTCAGCCCACAGGCTCCTCCTCTTCCTTTCTCCTTTCTTCTCCCCCCACCCCACCCCCCCCAACCTGAAGTCTGAAGAAGGGTTTTGGCCCGAAACGTTGCCTATTTCCTTCGCTCCATAGATGCTGCTGCACCCGCTGAGTTTCTCCAGCACTTTTGTCTACATTCCCTCTCTCTCTATCCCTCCCCCACCCAAGTCGCACCAGCTTCTCATTTTCACCCAACAAACAGATAACAATGGCCTGTTTCCTTTATCATCATTACTCTTTTGCGTATCTTTCAGTCATTGTTCTTTATCTCTCTGCATCACCGCCTATATCTCTCGTTTCCCTTATCCCGAACTAGTCTGAAGGAGGGTCACGACCCGAAATGTCACCCATTCCTTCTCTCCAGATACGCTGCCTGTCCCGTTGAAGTATTCCGGCTTTTTGTGTCAATCTTCGGTTTAAAGCAACATCTGCAGTTCCTTGGTAGACAAAAATGCTGGAGAAACTCAGTGGGTGCGGCAGCATGTATGGAGCGAAAGAAATAGGCAACGTTTCGGGCCGAAACCCTGAAGGAAATAGGCAAATATTCGGCCCGAAACTCTGAAGGAAATAGGCAACGTTTCGGCCCGAAACCCGGAAGGAAATAGGCAACGTTTCGGGCCGAAACCCTGAAGGAAATAGACAAATATTCAGCCCAAAACTCTGAAGGAAATAGGCAACGTTTCGGCCCGAAACCCGGAAGGAAATAGGCAACGTTTCGGGCTGAAACCCTGAAGGAAATAGGCAACGTTTTGGGTTTCGGCCCGAAACGTTGCCTATTTCCTTCGCTCCATAGATGCTGCTGCACCCGCTGAGTTCCTCCAGCACTTTTGTCTACCTTCGATTTTCCAGCATCTGCAGTTCCTTCCCGCACATCCCCAGATAAATGCTGTTCTCCTACACTGTACACTGTACAGAAGTCCCCATCTAATCAAAACCATTGAAATCAAAGACCTAATCTAATCTTGCAATATTTCCCTGGTGCGGGATGCAAGTGCACCTGTCTGTGTTAAAATTAGAAAGCCCAGTGCCAGCCACACAGTCAGGGCCAGCACATTGCACAATTATAATCTTGTTTGTGTAAAATATTAATTTTAAATGTTTCCTGTTTAGATTTAATCAGCGGATGAATGATTAAAATGACTGCAGAACAAAGGTTTCTAAATTGGTTGTTTCAAACGGTACTTTATTGGAATATCAATTTTCCAACATTATTTCTCAGACAATGATCTCATTTGCCCTCTTTTGTGAAATGTTAGATTCGCACACGTTCGATATTCTGCCCTCTCCCGTCGGGCACGAGGTACGGAAGTGCGCAAACGCACACCACCAGATTCAGGGGCCTGTGTCTTCCCGGCTGTTATCGGGCAACTGAACCATCCTACCACAACCAGAGAGCGGTGCTGAACTACTATCCACCTCTTTGGTGACCCTTGGACTACCCTTGATCGGACTTCGGACTTACCTCAGACACTCTCCGTCGGCTCCGTGCATTCCATTCTCCAGGCCCCCATCCTCTCATCTTTACCATGGACGTCCAGTCACTCTACACCTCCATCACCCACCAGGACGGTCTCAAAGCCCTCCGGTTCTTCCTCGACCAGAGGAGCAACCCATACCCGTCCACTGACACCCTCCTCCGCCCAGCAGAGTTGGTCCTCACCCTCAATAACGTCTCTTTTGATTCCTCCCATTTCCTCCAAACACAAGGCGTAGCTATGGGCACACGCATGGGCCCCAGCTACGCTTGCCTCTTTGTTGGGTACGTCGAACAATCCTTGTTCTCGGCATACCAGGGCCTCATCCCCGACCTCTACCTCCGTTACATCGACGACTGCTTTGGTGTCACCTCCTGCATCCACACACAACTGACTGACTTCATTCATTTCACCACCAACTTCCATCCGGCACTCAAATACACTTGGACCATTTCCGACACTTCCCTACCATTCCTTGACCTCACCATCTCAGGTGATACGCTCCTGACCGACATCCACTACAAACCTACTGACTCCCACAGCTACCTGGACTACTCTTCCTCCCACCCTGCTTCCTGTAAGGACTCCATCCCCTATTCCCAATTCCTCCGTCTACGCCGCATCTGCTCCCAGGATGAGGTGTTCCACACCAGGTCATCACAAATGGCCTCATTCTTCAGAGAACGGGGATTCCCCTCCCCCACTATTGATGAGGCTCGCACCAGGGTCTCCTCCATACCCCGCAACACTGCCCTCGCTCCCCATTCCCCCACTCGCAAACAGGGCAGAGTCCCCCTGGTCCTCACCTTTCACCCCACCAGCCGGCAAATACAACATATAGTCCTCCGCCAGTTTCGCCACCTCCAACGTGACCCCTCCACCCGCCACATCTTCCCATCTCCCCCCCTGTCTGGCTTCCGCAAAGACCGCTCCCTCCGCAACTCCCTTGTCAATTCTTCCCTCCCCTCCCACTCTACCCCTTCCCCGGGCACTTTCCCTTGCAACCGCAAGAAATGCAACACTTGTCCCTTCACCTCCCCCCTCCACTCCTTTCAGGGACCCAAGCAGTCCTTCCAGGTCCGACAGAGGTTCACCTGCACCTCCTCCAACCTCATCTACTGCATCCGCTGCTCCAGATGCCAGATGATCTATATCGGTGAGACCAAGCGGAGGCTTGGCGATCGCTTCGCCGAACACCTCCGCTCGGTCTGCAATAACCAACCCGACCTCCCGGTGGCTCAGCACTTCTACTCCCCCTCCCATTCCACATCCGACCTCTCGGTCCTGGGCCTCCTCCACGGCCAGAGTGAGCAACACCGCAAGCTGGAGGAACAGCACCTCATATTCCGCTTGGGGAGTCTGCATCCTTTGGGCTTGAATATTGAATTTTCTCAATTCTGTCAACCCTTGCTGTCTCCTCCCCTTCCCACCTCTCCCTCAGCCCTCGGGCCCTGGCATTCCCTCTATCTCTATCTCCCTCCCCCACCCCAGTCGCACCAGCTTCTCATTTTCACACCACAAACAGCTTACAATGGCTTGTTCCCTTTATCACCGATACTTTTTTGCATATCTTTCACTCATTGTTCCTTATCTCTCCACATCACCGTCTATATCTCTCGTTTCCCTGATCCCTGACCAGTCTGAAGAAGGGTCTCGACCCGAAACGTCGCCTATCTCCTTCGCTCCTTAGATGCTGCTGCACCCGCTGAGTTTCTCCAGCTTTTTGTGTACCCTTGATCGGACGTTGCTGGCTTTACCCTGCACTAAACGTTATTCCCTTATCGTGTATCCGTACACTGTGAACGGATCGATTGTAATCGCGTATTGTCTTTCCGCTGACTGGTTAGCACGCAGCAAAAGCTCTTCACTGGTACCTCGGTACACGGGACAATAAACTGGACTGATACTAATACCATTGCCACATCCCAAATCACCAACTTTCTCAGTAACGCCAGAGTTTATAAAATGATGAGAGGCAGACAGGGTAGAGAGTCAGAACCTTTTTTCAGAGCATGGAAATATCAAACTCTGGAGGACACAGCTTTAAGGTGAGAGGGGCAAAGTGCGGGATAATAACTGAAGAAACGTCACCCATTCCTTGTCTGTCGCAACGCTGCCTGTTCCGCCCTGTTACTCCAGTTTTTTGCGTCTATCTTCGGTTTAAACTGAAGGAAGCTCTGTGTGGAGCAGCGGCATTCCCACTGAGATCCAGGCCGGTCTGTTCAGCAACGCCAGGGCTCCAGCGAGTGTCTGGTGAACACGCAGACGCAGGCACACTCCCGCTTTCCCGACACCTCCCCGTCTCCTCACAACAATAAGAGCTGAACGATGACCTTGTAATTACTCCGCATTCCCAGTCCTGTCACCGTGAGTCAACAATCCCCATTCTGCAAAATTAATAGCAGGAAATGTGCTGAAGGCTGAATGTTTTCTCTCCGCACTGTCACGATGCCAGTGCTTCCATAACAATAAAAGATGTGCCTGTCATGTTCTAATATATATTAATGGAAGCAAGAGCTGCAGCCTTGAACCTCAACACAACAGCTTTCAATTTGAAGGATGTAAGGTTGGTGGAGGAGACAGCGAGGGGGGAAGGTGGTAACACCTCTTGCACTGCTGATAGTTACAGCCCAACAAAGGGATCTGGATCACAGAAGGGGCGGCATGGTGACGCGGCGGGTAGTGCTGCTGCCTCCCATCGCCAGGGGCTCGGGTTCGTTCCTCACCTTGGCTGCTATCAGTGCATTAACTTATGAACTTATGGCGTACCTTTAGGAAGGAGGTGAGGAGGAATATCTTTAGTCAGAGGGTGGTGAATCTGTAGAATTCATTGCCAGACGGCTGTGGAGGCCAAGTCAGTGGATATATTTAAGACAGAGATAGATAGATTCTTGATTAGTGCGGGTGTCAGGGGTTATGGGGAGAAGGCAGGAGAATGGGGCGAGGAGGGAGAGATAGATCAGCCATGATTGAATGGCAGAGTAGACTTGATGGGCCGAATGGCCGTATTTTGCTCCTATCGCTTATGAATCTTGCCTAGAACACCAGGTGCTGGAGTAATTGAGCAGGTCAGGCAGCATTTGTGGGGAATGTATAGTTTAGTTTAGAGATATAGCACAGAAACAGGCCCTTCGGCCCACCGGGTCCACACCGACCAGCGCTCCCCACACATGAACACTATCCTGCACACACTAGGGACAGATTACATTTATAACAAGCCTATTAACCTGCAAGCCTGTAGGTCTTTGGAAACCGAAGATCTCGGAGAAAACCCACACGGGGAGAACGTGCAAACTCCGTACGGACAGCACCCGTAGTCGGGATCGAACCTGGGTCTCCTGGCGCTGTGAGGCAGGAACTCTACCGCTGCGCCACCATGCTGCCCTATAACGTGGAAGCAGGTTGTGGAGACACATGGTCCTGCCGGAGACCCACCCGCGGTGATGGAACGGCCCCTGGCTCGTTACCTGGTCACACCTGGTCACACCTGTCACACCTGGTCACACCTGGTCACACCTGGTCACATCTGGTCACACCTGGTCACACCCACCTGGTCACAGTCACACCTGGTCACATCTGGTCACACCTGTCACACCTGGTCACACCTGGCCACACCTGGTCACACCTGGTCACACCTGGTCACACCTGGTCACACCTGGTCACACCTGGTCACACCTGGTCACACCTGGTCACACCTGGTCACACCTGGTCACACCTGGTCACACCTGGTCACACCTGGTCACACCTGGTCACACCTGGTCACACCTGGTCACACCTGGTCACACCTGGTCACACCTGTCACACCTGTCACACCTGGTCACACCTGTTCACACCTGGTCACACCTGGCCACACCTGGCCACACCTGTCACACCTGGTCACACCTGGTCACACCTGGCCACACCTGGTCACACCTGTCACACCTGGTCACACCTGGTCACACCTGTCACACCTGGTCACACCTGTTCACACCTGGTCACACCTGTTCACACCTGTCACACCTGGTCACACCTGGTTACTGATCAAGTGAAAACATAGTGAATTCTTGGAGTGCAGGAGGATGAGGGGAGATCTTATAGAGGTGTATACAATCACGAGAGGAATAGATCGGGTAGATGCACCTAGTCTCTTGCTCAGAGCAGGGGAATCGAGGACCAGAGGTTCAAGGTGAAGGGGAAAAGATTTAATAGGATTCCGAGGGGTGACTTTTTCACACAGAGGGTGGTGGGTGTATGGAACATGCTGCCAGAGGAGGTAGATGAGGCTGGGACTATCCCATTGTTTAAGAAACAATTGGACAGGTACATGGATAGGACAGGTTTAGAGGAATATGGACCAAGTGCAGGCAGGTGGGACTAGTGTAGCTGGGACATGTGGGCCGGTGTGGGCAGGTTGGGCCGAAGGGCCTGTTTCCACGCTGTATCACTCTATGACCCTATTGGTCTATGACTATAAGACTCCACTAAATCAGCTGACGCGAGGCCTTTGCTTGCAAAGCTCTCTGCGGCTTTTTGAAATATAATTTATATGTCATGTATATGTGGGACCACCAACCTCAGCATTGTTCACAGAGAGTTGTACAACCACAGGCCACATGAAGCAGCTTGCACTGACCCTACGCTGAGCTGGGAGGTAATGAGCAGCTGGCTTATCGCACTACCTTCCTCTCCTGGCTGACCATGGGTGTCTCCAGGGTTGGAGGATGCCAGTGAGTGACTTTGTGTAACGTGGGGAGACTGGTGCACAGACAGCCGCCCCACGGTCCGTGACAGATCTGGGTCAGGATCCAGTGGCATGGAGTCCAAGATGACCGGAGACCATTTTCTGCTGCAGCCTTCATCCGCCTTCCCAGCCGCTGTGACGCTCCACTAAGGTCAGCCATCGTCCTCCGCCTGTTCCACCGTTGAGGTCTTGGTTGGATTGCTCTTTGTCAGAGACCTCCCCCTCGACCTTACCGCCATGGGTGGCCCTACCAGGAGCATCGCTCCAGACGGCATCGCTCTCAGGATCTCAGGACCACACAAGCTTCTCCACCACGACAAGGTGACAATCCACGGAGAAGCTCTCACAGAACACAGAACAACCCGGGAACAGGCCCTTCGGCCCACAATGCCCATGCTGACCATGATGCTAAAACCAACTCTTCTCTGCCCGCATGTGATCCCTATCCCTCCATTCCCTGCATATCCATGTGGTTGTCTAAAGGCCTCTTAAGCACCACGATCGTATCTGCCTCCACCCCCACCCCTGGCAGCGCGTTCCAGGCGCCCACCACCCTCTGTGTAAAAATAACCCAGCTGATTCAAAACTCACAGCTATTAAATATTTAACATTCAATTGGAGAACATTGATAGCTCTGATCCACATCAACCTCAGATTGATGCATTGCACCGGCAGGTTTCTCCCACAACCAGCCCTGCCCACGGCCATCACTCGCCCATTCACACTAGAGCTTCCTCCTCCACTCCCTACATCAAAACTGGCTGCAGGAGGAGGCCATTCGGCCCCTTGTGCCAGCACCGCCGCTCAATATGATCATGGCTGATCATCCACAATCAGTACCCTGTTCCTGCTTTCTCCCCATATCCCTTGATATCGTTAGCCCTGAGAACTAAATCTACCTCTCTCTTGAAAACATCCAATGAATTAGCCTCCACTGACTTCTGCGGCACAGAATTCCACAGATTCACAACTCTCTGGGTGAAAAGGTTTCTCCTCATCTCAGTCACACATGGCCGACCCCTTATTCTTAAACGGTGTGACCCCAGGTTCTGGACTCCCCCAACATCGGGAACATTTTTCCTGCATCTAGCCTTTCTAATCCCTTAACATAGAAACATAGAAACATGGAAAATAGGTGCAGGAGGAGGCCATTCGACCCTTCGAGCCAGCACCGCCATTTATTGTGATCGTGGATGACCTTCCTCTATCAATAACCCGTGCCTGCCTTCTCCCCATATCCCTTGACTCCACTAGCCCCTAGAGCTCTATCCAACGCTCTCTTAAATCCATCCAGTGAATTGGCCTCCATTGCCCTCTGTGGCAGGGAATTCCATAAATTCACCACTCTCTGGGTGAAAAAGTTTTTTCTCACCTCAGTCTTAAATGAGCTCCCCTTTATTCTAAGAATTTTATGTGTCTATAAGATCCCCTCTCATCCTTCTAAATTCCAGTGAATGCAAGCCCAGTCACTCCATTACAAGGGGCAATTTACAGAGGGACAATTAACCTGCATGTCTTTGGGATGTGGGAGGAAACCGCATTTGCTGGAAACTCAAGCGGGTCACGGGGAGAACGTGCAAACTCCACTCACACAGAGGGGCAGCACCCGAGGTCAGGATCGAACCCGGGTCTCTGGCGCCACTGCTTGGAATGGTTGAGGATATGTGTACAATCACCCTGTAGTGTCGTGTGAAATCCACAAAGAACCGCTAAACGGCCGTGTTGCAGTCACAGGAAGGAACTGCAGATGCTGCTTTAAGCCAAGGAGAGACACAAAGTGCTGGAGTAACTCAGCAGGACAGGCTGCATCTCTGGAGAGAAGGAATGGGTGACGTTTTGGGTCTCGACTGTGCCGTCTGTCAATGAAAGTTATTGAGGATGAAATTCATCAACGGGGCCTTGGATGCCAGGAATACACGCAGTTGACTTTAATTCCTATCTTCGGTATAAACCAGCTCGTGCAGTTCCATCCTACGCGATGTTTTTGTTCTCCAGACTGCCGTGACAGCCAGCCTCTGTCAGTCTGGGAGAATATATCATTCACATTTCTGAGATGCAGCAATATTAAATTTGAATTAATTCCCATGAACAACTCAGTGATCTGAGCGCTGGCGGTCAGCTTCAGTTCCCAAGTGTCCAATTTCAGCGGCAACATTAACATCCTCAGCATCACTTTGTCTTTTGTCCGCGGGATAGATGGCTGTGACATGAAGCAGGCAAAACAGATTGATAAAGAGCCAGAGCGATCAATATTTACATATTAATAAGGCAGTGAGAGGATCGGAAATGAACGGAGCCTTCTCTTGGGCAAGTTCAAGTCCCACACGATCAAGTTTGACTTTGTTCCATCGTATAGACAATAGACAGGAGTAGGCCATTCGGCCCTTCGAGCCAGCACCGCCATTCAATGTGATCATGGCTGATCATCCCCAATCAGTACCCCGTTCCTGCCTTCTCCCCATATCCCCTGACTCCGCTATCTTTAAGAGCCCTATCTAGCTCGCTCTTGAAAGCATCCAGAGAACCTGCCTCCACCGCCCTCTGAGGCAGAGAATTCCACACTCACCACTCTCTGTGAGAAAAAGTGTTTCCTCGTCTCCGTTCTAAATGGCTTACTCCTTATTCTTAAACTGTGTGGCCCCTGGTTCTGGACTCCCCCAACATCGGGAACATGTTTCCTGCCTCTAGTGTGTCCAAGCCCTTAACAATCTTATATGTTTCAATGAGATCCCCTCTCATCCTTCCAAACTCCAGAGTGTACAAGCCCAGCCGCTCCATTCCCTCAGCATATGACAGTCCCGCCATGCTGGGAATTAACCTAGTAAACCTACGCTGCACTCCCTCAATTGCAAGAATGACCTTCCTCAAATTAGTCTCTTGTTGATGAGACTGGTGTGGGAAGGACAGGCGTGGGGGGTCGGGACGTGAGGGGTAGTGCAGGAGGCTGAGAACCGCTATTTAGACAGGGAGTCACACAGCGGGGAAACAGTCTGTGGAAGAGTCTCGACCCGAGAGGTTAAACATTCCTTTTCTCTAGAGATACTGCCTGTCCTGCTGAGTTACTCCAGCATTTAGTGTCTGTGTCCCATCTACATTAGTCCCACCTGCCGGTGTCCGCATCCCTCTAAACCTGTCCTATCCATGTACCTGCCCAAGTGCCCCATCGAAACTAGTCCAATTTAGCAGTCGCCCACTTACTTATCCATGTGCCTGTGTAAATGTCTTTAAATGTTGTTATAGTCCCAGCCTCAACTACCTCCTCCGCCAGCTCGCTCCGTACACCCACCACTTCCTCCGCTTCCTGTTAAATCTTTCCCCTCGCAACTTAAAACTTCAGCGGTGAGACCTAACGTAGACCGGGCGATCGTATCGCTGAACACCTTCGCTCAGTCCGCCTGAACCTACCTGATCTCCCGGTTGCTCAACACTTTAATTCTCCTGCCCATTCCCACACTGACCTTTCTGTCCTGGGCCTCCTCCACTGTCAGAGTGAGGCTAAACACAAATTGGAGGAACAGCATCTCATATTTCACTTGGGCAGCTTACAGCCCAGTGGTATGAATATTGATTTCTCTAACTTCAAGTAACCCCGGCGTTCCCTCTCGCTCCATCCCTCCCCCACCCAAGTCGCACCAGCTTCTTGTTCTCACCCAACAAACGGCTAACAACGGCCTGATTCCTTTATCATCGTAACTTTTTTTGCATATCTTTCATTCATTGTTCTATTTCTCTCCACATCATCGTCTGTATCTCTCGTTTCCCTTTCCCCTGACTAGTCTGAAGAAGGGTCTCGACCAGAAACGTCACCCATTCCTTCTCTCCAGAGATGCTGCCTGTCCCGCTGAGTTTCTCCAGCGTTTTGTGTCTATCTTCGTTTTAAACCAGTGTCCTCTGGTTCTTGATTCCCCTACTCTGGGCTAAAGGCTCTGTGCGCTCAGCCTTTCATTTACAACTCTGTAAG
>CM069153.1:1829950-1852450 GCA_035221665.1 Okamejei kenojei
ACATCGTGGGCCGAAGGGCCTGTTCCTGTGCTGTACTGTTCTGAGTTCCAAGTACTGCATAGGAATGGAAACACCAGGAACTGCAGATGCTGTTTTACTGAAATAAGACATAAAGTGCTGGGGTAACTCAGTGGGTCAGGCAGCATCTCTGGAGAGGTGACATTTCGAATGGGTACCTTGTTTAGGATGGTTTGACGAGAGGTCCTGGCCTGAAATGATTTGGACGAGGGGATTGAAGGCTTTGTGGCCAGGTTTGCAGATGATAGGTGAGGGGGCAGGTAGTGTAGAGAAAGCAGGGACTCTGCAGAAGGACTTGGACCGGTTGGGAGAGTGGGCAGAGAAGTGGCAGATGGAATATAGTGGAGCAAAGTGTGGAGTCGTGCATTTTGGTGGCAGGAATAAAGGCGTAGACTGTTTTATAAATGGGGAGAGAATCCAGAAATCAGAGGCACAAAGGGACTTGGGAGCTGGTGCAGGATTCCCAAAAAGTTAAACTGCAAGTCGAATCGGTAGTAAAGAAAGCAAACGCAATGCTAGCATTTATTTCAGGAGGCCTTGCATACAAACACAGGGATGTAATGCTGAGGCTCTATAAGGCGCTGGTCAGGCCGCATTTGGAATATTGTGAGCAAATCTGGGCCCCGTATCTGAGGAATGATGTGCTGGCTCTGGAGAGGGTCCAGAGGAGGTTGACAAGAATGATCCCAGGAATAAGTGGATTAACATATGATAAGAGTTTGACAGCACTGTACTCGCTGGAGTTTAGAAGAATGAGGGGGGACCTCATTGAAACATACAGAATAGTGAAAGGCCTGGATGTGGAGAGGATGTTTCCACTGGTGGGAGAGTCTAGGACCAGAGGTCACAGCCTCAGAATTAAAGGAAGTTATTTTAGGAAGGAGATGATGAGAACTATATTTAGTCAGAGGGTGGTGAATCTGTGGAATTCTTTGCCTCAGATGGTTGTGGAAGCCAAGTCAATGGATATTTTTAAGGCAGAGATAGATAAGATTCTTGATTAGTGCAGGTGACAGAGGTTATGGGGAGAAGGCAGGAGAATGGGGTTAGGAGGGAGAGATAGATCAGACTTGATTGAATGGCAGATTTGATGGGCTGAATGGCCTAATTCTACTCCTAGAACCTATGACTTTATGATCACCTATCCATGTTCTCCACAGATGCTGCCTGACCCGCTGAGTTACTCCAGCACTCTGTGAAACGTCGCCTATCCATGTTCTCCACAGATGCTGCCTGACCCGCTGAGTTACTCCACCACTCTGTGTCTGTTTTATACTGGATAGCAATGTTTCTCTCCGGAACCAAACTGGCTGGAAGGTACAGCAGATAAAACAGGAGGAGAATGAAATCCACACTCGTTTTTAATTTATTTACCCTCAATGTGATCTGCAAGAGAATATGATCCGTGGGTCAATCTGGGTCCAAGATGGGTGGGTGTTGAAGCTCCTACAGTTTCCGTTCAGTTTAGTTTATTGTCACATGTAGCGAGGTACAGTGAAAAGCTTTTGTTGCGTGCTAACCAGTCAGCGGAAAGACAATACATATTACAATCGAGCCGCTTACATGATAAGGGAATAGCGTTTAGTGCAAGGTAAAGCCAGCAAAGTCTGATCAAAGATAGTCTGAGGGTCACCAATGGGGTAGATCGTAGTTCACCACTGCTCTCTGGTTGTGGTAGGATGGTTCAGTTGCCTGATAACAGCCGGGAAGAAACTGTCCCGGAATCTGCAGCCCCCCCCAACGGGATGAAACGTAATTTGTCTCCTCATAAATAGAGAAACATGGACAATAGGTGCAGGAGGAGGCCATTCGGCCCTTCGAGCCAGCACCACCATTCACTGTGATCATGGCTGATCATCCCCAATCAGTGCCCCGTTCCTGCCTTCTCCCCTTGATTCCGTTAACCCTAAGAGCTAGATCTAACTCTCTCTAACGGCAGATAACTGCGGCAGCAATGAATGTCAGCAGTTCTGTACATCAGAGAGGCAGAGGGAAGCAGAGAGTGCGGCTCCTAAGTGGTTTCTGTGAGGAGAGAGCTTTGTTTGTGCATCATCAGCGCTGGCTAGGATAATCACACCCTGAAGATTGTTTTAATGTTATATTAGTAGCTGCCATATCGACATTATCAGTGACTCCACTCGGACTGAGGGGGATTGTACATACACAGAGACTCTGTTACACTCAAGCAGTTAACATCGTCAGCCTGATAGCGATTATTTAATTGTACGTAAATAGATAATGACTGGATCAGAACACCCTGGGTAATTACTGACCATGGAGCAAATAATAACACGTGTTATAAACTCTTATGGAGTTTAATGCTGATAAGTGTGAAGTGCTACATCTTGGCAGGACAAATCAAAATAGGACGTACATGGTAAATGGTAGGGAATTGAGGAATGCTGTGGAACAGAGGGATCTAGGAATAACTGTGCATAGTTCCCTGAAGGTGGAATCGCATGTAGAGAGGGTGGTAAAGAAAGCCTTTGGTGTGCTGGCCTTTATAAATCAGAGCATTGAATATAGGAGTAGGGAAGTAATGTTAAAATTGTACAAGGCATTGGTAAGACCAATTCTGGAGTATGGCGTACAATTTTGGTTGCCTAATTATAGGAAGGATGTCAACAAAATAGAGAGAGTAAGAGGAGATTTACTAGTATGTTGCCAGGGTTCCAGCAACTATGTTACAGAGAAAGGTTGAACAAGTTAGGTCTTTATTCTTTGGAGCGCAGAAGGTTAAGGGGGGACTTGATTGAGGTCTTTAAAATGATGAAAGGGATAGACAGAGTTAACGTGGATACGTTTTTCCCATTGAGGGTAGGGAAGATTCAAACAAGAGGGCATGACATGAGAATTAAGGGACAGAAGTTTAGGGGTAACGTGAGGGGGAACTTCTTTACTCAGAGGGTGGTGGCTGTGTGGAATGAGCTTCCAGCAGAAGTGGTGGAGGCAGGATCGATTTTAACATTTAAGAGTAAAGTGGATAGGTATATGGACGTGAAGGGAATGGAGGGGTATGGTCTGAGTGCAGGTAGATGGGACTAGGGGAAAACAAATGGTCGGCACGGACTGGAAGGGCCGAGAGGGCCTGTTTCCGTGCTGTAATTGTTATATGGTTATATGGTTATACATCGACAAAACCAAGTGTAGCCTTTCCGCCTTCCGCAGAGATCGTTCCCTCAGCAACTCCCTGGTTAACTCGTCCCTTCCCACCCAAGCCACCCCCTCCCCAGGTACTTTCCCCTGCAACCGCAGGAGATGCAACACCTGTCCCTTTACCTCCCCCCTCGACTCTGTCCAGAGACCCCAACAGTACTTTCAGGCTAGGCAGAGGTTCACTTGTACCTCCTGCAACCTCATCTACTGTTCAAGGTGTGGACTATTATACATCGGCGAGACCAAATGTAGACTGAACCTACCTGATCTCCCGGTTGCTCAACACTTTAATTCTCCTGCCCATTCCCACACCGACCTTTTTGTCCTGGGCCTCCTCCATTGTCAGAGTGAGGCTAAACACAAATTGGAGGAACAGCATCTCATATTTCGCTTGGGCAGCTTACAGCCCAGTGGTATGAATATTGATTTCTCTAACTTCAAGTAGCCCCGGCGTCCCCTCTCTCTCCATCCCTCCCCCACCCAAGTCGCACCAGCTTCTTGTTCTCACCCAACAAATCAGCTAACAACGGCCTGTTTCCTTTATCATCGTTACTTTTTTGCATATCTTTCATTCATTGTTCTATATCTCTCTACATCACCGTCTATGTCTCTCGTTTCTGTTTCCTGTGAGTTTCAGTCTGAAGAAGCCCCACTCCAAGGATGTACAGGTTTGTAGGTTGACAGGAAAATCGGGAGTAACTCAGCGGGACAGGCAGCATCTTTGGAGAGAAGCAATGGGTGACATTTCGGGTAGAGTCTGAAGAAAGGTCTCGACCCGAAATGTCAGAGATGCTGCCGGTCCCGCTGAGTTACTCCTGCATTTGTGTCTATCTTCGGTTTAAACCAGCATCTGCAAGTCCTTCCTACACATAACATCTGTAAAAGATGCACTAAAAATAAAGTTGAAATAGAGACTGATTTTAGAGTAGCCAGCTTGGTAGCGTGTATCTTTGGGAGGAGAAATGGTTAATATTTTAGTCTAAGATCTTTGTTACACCATTCGTCTTAAATCTGAATCGTTTCGCTTGTGTATGAGATCATGAGAGGAGTAGACAGGGTAAACACAGTCCTTCACCCAGAGTAGGGAAACCAAGAACCACTGGGCAGGTTTAAAGTCAGAGGGGAAACATTTAATAGGAACCTGAGGGGCAGCTTTTTCACACAGAGGGTGGTGGGTGTCTGGAACCAGCTGCCGGAGGAGGTAGTTGAGGCTGGGACTATCCCAACGTTGAAGAGACACTTGGACAGGTACATGGATAGGACAGGTTTGGAGGGATATGGGCCAAACGTGGGCAGGTGGGACTAGTGTAGATGGGGCATGTTGGTCGGGGTGGGACTGGTGTAGATGGGGTAAGTTGGTCGGGGTGGGACTGGTGTAGATGGGGTAAGTTGGTCGGGGTGGGACTGGTGTAGATGGGGCAAGTTGGTCGGGTGGGACTAGTGTAGATGGGGTAAGTTGGTCGGGGTGGGACTAGTGTAGATGGGGTAAGTTGGTCGGGGTGGGACTAGTGTGGATGGGGCAAGTTGGTCGGGGTGGGACTGGTGTAGATGGGGCATGTTGGTCGGGGTGGGACTAGTGTGGATGGGGCATGTTGGTCGGGGTGGGACTGGTGTAGATGGGGCAAGTTGGTCGGGGTGGGACTAGTGTGGATGGGGCAAGTTTGTCGGGGTGGGACTGGTGTAGATGGGGCAAGTTGGTCGGGGTGGGACTAGTGTGGATGGGGCATGTTGGTCGGTGTGGGACTAGTGTAGATGGGGTAAGTTGGTCGGGGTGGGACTGGTGTAGATGGGGCAAGTTGGTCGGGGTGGGACTGGTGTAGATGGGGTAAGTTGGTCGGGGTGGGACTGGTGTAGATGGGGCATGTTGGTCGGGGTGGGACTGGTGTAGATGGGGCAAGTTGGTCGGGGGTGGGACTGGTGTAGATGGGGCAAGTTGGTCGGGGTGGGACTGGTGTAGATGGGGCAAGTTGGTCGGGGTGGGACTAGTGTAGATGGGGTACGTTGGTCGGGGGTGGGACTGGTGTAGATGGGGTAAGTTGGTCGGGGTGGGACTAGTGTAGATGGGGCATGTTGGTCGGGGTGGGACTGGTGTAGATGGGGCATGTTGGTCGGGGTGGGACTGGTGTAGATGGGGCATGTTGGTCGGGGTGGGACTGGTGTAGATGGGGCATGTTGGTCGGCGTGGGCAAGTTCCAGTTACTCGTTGAAAGTCTCAAACCACCAAACCACTGGGATTGTCTTCATATAAAGAACCAGCCCGTCCATTCCAGACTTGAGTTGATAATCTCCTGTGATAGTTGGCACGGTGGCGAAGCGGTAGAGTTGCTGCCTCACAGCGCCAGAGACCCGGGTTCCATCCTGACTACGGGTGCTGTCTGTACGGAGTTTGTACGGTCCCCCCGTGACCTGCGTGGGTTTTCTCCGGGTGCTCCGGTTTCCTCCCACACTCCAAAGACGTGCAGGTTTGTAGGTTTTAAAGAAGGAACTGCAGATGCTGGAGAATGGAGAACCTCTGTAGGACCTGGAAGGACTGCTTGGGTCCCTGAAAGGAGTGGAGGGGGGAGGTGAAGGGACAAGTGTTGCATTTCTTGCGGTTGCAAGGGAAAGTGCCCGGGGAAGGGGTAGAGCGGGAGGGGAGGGAAGAATGGACAAGGGAGTTGCGGAGGGAGCGGTCTTTGCGGAAGGCAGACAGGGGGGGAGATGGGAAGATGTGGCGGGTGGAGGGGTCACGTTGGAGGTGGCGAAACTGGCGGAGGACTATATGTTGTATTTGCCGGCTGGTGGGGTGAAAGGTGAGGACCAGGGGGACTCTGCCCTGTTTGCGAGTGGGGGAATGGGGAGCGAGGGCAGTGTTGCGGGGTATGGAGGAGACCCTGGTGCGAGCCTCATCATTAGTGGGGGAGGGGAATCCCCGTTCTCTGAAGAATGAGGCCATTTGTGATGACATTCATTGTTCCTTATCTCTCCACATCACCGTCTATATCTCTCGTTTCCCTGATCCCTGACCAGTCTGAAGAAGGGTCTCGACCCGAAACGTCGCCTATCTCCTTCGCTCCTTAGATGCTGCTGCACCCGCTGAGTTTCTCCAGCTTTTTGTGTACCCCAGGTTTGTAGGTTAATTGGCTTGGTGTTTTTGTAAATTGTCTCTAGTGTGTGTAGGATGGTGTTAGCGTGTGGGGATCGCTGGTCGGCGTAGACGCGTTGGGCCGAAGGGCCTCTTTCCGCGTTGTATCTCTGAACTAAACTAAACTAAAATCAGCCACCATCTTGCAGCAGGTGGAACAGACTCGAAGGGCCAAATGGCCTCATCGGGCTCTTGCTAGCTACTTCTGTATTACGTGCTGGTAATGCTTTAGTCAGAGTGATGTACATGACTTGTGAACTGCGTAATAATACTTACAAGTCATTGCTTGCTCTAGTCATGACTTTTAATGTACTTTCCCATAACTAATTCACGCCTCATGCCTCTGCAGATTGCATTATTCAGATTTAAGAACCAGATCTCAGGCTGAACTAAATCACTTTCAAATTTTATTTAAAGCTCCATCGCATTGCGAGCGTTGTTCTCTTAAGGCACCTTAACTACCTGATATCAATTAACCTCTTCAGATTAATTAATATCTGATCCCTTGTTTGTTCCTTATACTCTGGTAGGAAAACCATCTCTTATATATTTCTGTTTAGTTTATAGAGCGTAGAAACAGGCCCTTCGGCCCACCCAGTCCATGCTAACGGCCAACCCCCGCACATCAACACTATCCTACTAGGGACAATTTCCGATTTTTACCCGAGCCAATTAACCTACAAACCTGCACGTCTTTGGAGAGTGGGAGGAAACCGAAGTTCCCGGAGAAAACCCACGCAGGTCACGGGGCGAACCGTACAGACAGCACCCGTAGTCGGGATTGTACCCGGGTCTCTGGCGCTGTGAGGCAGCAGCTCTACCCGCTGCGCCACCGTGTCGGCCCTGTGACATGGATCATCTCCACTGAAAATGGTTTATTGATCACAAACCTTGAACTGACAGACAAAAGACAAGATGGCGCTGGAAACATGGCATCTCCTGTGCACTTGGTGCCGCAGCGGGTAGAGCCGCTGCCTCACAGCGCCGGAGGCACAGGTTCGATCCCGACTACGGGCGCTGTCTGTACGGAGTTTGCACGTTCTCCCCGTGACCCGCGTGGGTTTTCTCTGGGTGCTCTGGTTTCCGCCCACTCCCCAAAGACGTGGAGGTGTGTAGGTTAGTTGGCTTGGGGTAATTCTAAGTTGTCCCTAGTGTGTGTAGGGTCGTGTAAGTGTGCGGGGATCGCTGGTCGGCGCGGACTGGGTGGGCCGATGGGAATTTGTTTCCACGCTGTGTCTCTGAACTAAACTGCTGCCTCAGTGCTCTCTGCCATTCTTACATTGATATGACTTGCTGATGTGTAGCATGGGTTAACTGGACTGCACGCAATGAAGCAATATCTCTCGACCCACGAACGGGTGGCAGTAAAGTGCCATTGAACCATTGAACAAGTAGATATAATCCCAATCACCCTGATTGTAAAACTAAACTCTACATCTTCAACGCCCGTATATTTCCTCAATAAAATGCGGGCGGATGTGACATGCAGTGGCTCGGTTGGTTGAACATCTTCTACCAGGTCTTCGTGACTGCGGACATCGCTCGCGTCATCATTTGAGAAGCTTGCCAGAAGGTTCCAAAACATTGGAGGAGTTTGGGTGACAGGATGAATGATCCACGTGCTCAGTCCACACCGGGGTGGGAGACTGCAACCTTCACGTGGCCCGCCCGCTTTCGACTAACGCAATCAACCCCACGCGCACAAACGGAAGATCAAATAGAACAAGTTGTCCAACAACTTTCGGCCGTGCACGCCACACGGAAGAAGGAGAAGCAGAAGTCCACACCCAGGAGCCCACAGTACATCTAGCTCCTGCTATCCGCAGCTCCGTTTACACACAGTTCCTATATCTCATGTGGTGCTCAGCTCCTTGATATCTGATGCCTCTCTTTCTCTGGAATGTGAGCAAAGTTGTGACCAAGGCCTCTGTTCTGGATAAAACCGTGCTAGGCCGCACGACTGATAGACATGCATGTTACGTGGCCAGAAAATAACATCATGACGTTTAACCTTCTAGAGATGTACGTACTGTTATAAAATAAGCATTCACAAAGGGGATAGATTCATAACTTCAGAAGTTCTAGGAGCAGACTTAGGCCATTCGGCCCATCATCTACTCCACCATTCAATCGTGGCTGATCTATCTCTCCCTCCTAACCCCATTCTCCTGCCTTCTCCCCTGACACCCGTACTAATCAAGAATCTATCTATCTCTGCCTTAAAAAATATCCACTGACTTGTGGCCTCCACAGCCGTCTGTGGCAAAGAATCCCACAGATTCACCACCCTCTGACTAAAGAAATGTCTCCTCATCTCCTTTCTAAAGGAATGTCCTTTAATTCTGAGGCTTCGCCTTCTTCCGTGTGGCGTGCACAGCCTAACGTTGTTGGACAACTTGTTCTATTTGATCTTCCGTTTGTGCGCGGCGCGTTAGTCGAAACCGGGCGGGCCACGTGAAGGTTGCAATCTTCCACCCGATTCTGAGGCTGTGACCTCTAGCCTTAGACTCTCCCACTAGTGGAAACATCCTCTCCACATCCACTCTGTCCAGGCCTTTCACTATTCAGTAAGGGCCATAAAGGCCCGTGGCAGCCGTTGCCTCAGTTCGGTAGTCTCGTGATCCATCCTCCCTTTCCTCCCCCCCCCCCCCGGCCTCCTTCAGGCTTTGTGCTGCGGGGGGGGGGGGGGGGGGGGGGGGGGGGGGAGTGAGGGGGGCAGGCGTTGCTTCCTGCAGTCGACACTTGGCCCCTTGTCCAGCATCCGCTGCCTTTGCCAACTCCCTCCACCTTCCTCTCCGGCTCGGCCGCTCCCCTCTCCCCGTTTCCACAGTTACGGCCACGGCTCTCCCTGACCTTCCGCCATTCATCCAACATTAATTTCTCCAATTCCCAATGGAGACCATGATCACATTGTCTCCATATGGCTTGAAGGGCCGAATGGCCTACTCCTGCACCTATTGTCTATTGTCTATTATTGAATCGATTCCTTTTTCCATTCCAGGAAATAACACCTCACTGCAAGAACAATAAGCTGGATAACTCAACGGGACGGGCAGCATCTCTGGAGAGAGGGAATGGGTGACGTTTCGGGCCGAGAACCTTGGGAAACGAGAGATATAGACGGTGATGTGGAGAGAAGTATGAGGTGCTGTTCCTCCAATTTGCGTTTAGCCTCACTCTGACAACGCAGGAGCCCCAGGCCTGACCATCTCACCGCGACCAATTGCCAATTAGTTCACAAACGGCGTGTCCTCCTGTCTGCCCGTTTTACTGGTGAAAACATTTCCTCCCCGTCTACCCTGATTAAACACCTCGTCATTTTTACAATCACTCTATGTGTTTCCAGCATTTTCAATTTCAATTTTTTCAAACTGAGGACATTTGAAGCAAGAGGACATTTGAAGCTTTGGTTCCATCTTCACTAAGGAAGTCATAAATAATCTGCCTGAAATAGCAGGGGTCTGAGGGTCAAAGGAGGAATTGAGTGAAATCCAGGTCAGTCGGGAAGTGGTGTTGGGTAAATTGAATAGATTAAAGGCCGATAAATCCCCAGGGCCAGATAGGCTGCATCCCAGAGTACTTAAGGAAGTAGCTCAGGAAATAGTGGATGCATTAGTGATAATCTTTCAAAACTCTTTAGATTCTGGAGTAGTTCCTGAGGATTGGCGGGTAGCAAATGTAACCCCTCTTTTTAAGAAGGGAGGGAGAGAGAAAACGGGGAATTACAGACCAGTTAGTCTAACATCGGTAGTGGGGAAACTGCTAGAGTCAGTTATTAAAGATGGGATAGCAGCACATTTGGAAAGTGGTGAAATCATTGGACAAAGTCAGCATGGATTTACAAAAGGTAAATCATGTCTGACGAATCTTGTGGAATTTTTCGAGGATGTAACTAGTAGCGTGGATAAGGGAGAACCAGTGGATGTGGTATATCTGGACTTCCAGAAGGCTTTCGACAAGGTCCCACATAAGAGATTAGTATACAAACTTAAAGCATACGGTATTAGGGGTTCAGTATTGATGTGGATAGAGAACTGGCTGGCAAACAGGAAGCAAAGAGTAGGAGTAAACGGGTCCTTTTCACAATGGCAGGCAGTAACTAGTGGGGTACCGCAGGGCTCAGTGCTGGGACCCCAGCTATTTACAATATATATTAATGATCTGGATGAGGGAATTGAAGGCAATATCTCCAAGTTTGCGGATGACACTAAGCTGGGGGCAGTGTTCGCTGTGAGGAGGATGCTAGGAGACTGCAGGGTGACTTGGATAGGCTGGGTGAGTGGGCAAATGTTTGGCAGATGCAGTATAATGTGGATAAATGTGAGGTTATCCACTTTGGTGGCAAAAACAGGAAAGCGGACTATTATTTAAATGGTGGCCGATTGGGAAAAGGGGAGATGCAGCGAGACCTGGGTGTCATGGTACACCAGTCATTGAAAGTAGGCATGCAGGTGCAGCAGGCAGTGAAAAAAGCGAATGGTATGTTAGCTTTCATAGCAAAAGGATTTGAGTACAGGAGCAGGGAGGTTCTACTTCAGTTGTACAGGGTCTTGGTGAGACCACACCTGGAGTATTGCGTGCAGTTTTGGTCTCCAAATCTGAGGAAGGACATTATTGCCATAGAGGGAGTGCAGAGAAGGTTCACCAGACTGATTCCTGGGATGTCAGGACTGTCTTATGAAGAAAGACTGGATAGACTCGGTTTATACTCTCTGGAATTTAGGAGATTAAGAGGGGATCTTATAGAAACTTACAAAATTCTTAAGGGGTTGGACAGGCTAGATGCAGGAAGATTGTTCCCGATGTTGGGGAAGTCCAGGACAAGGGGTCACAGCTTAAGGATAAGGGGAAATCCTTTAAGACCGAGATGAGAAAGACTTTCTTCACACAGAGAGTGGCGAGTCTCTGGAACTCTCTGCCACAGAGGGTAGTTGAGGCCAGTTCATTGGCTATATTTAAGAGTGAGTTGGATGTGGCCCTTGTGGCTAAGGGGATCAGAGGGTATGGAGAGAAGGCAGGTACGGGATACTGAGTTGGATGATCAGCCATGATCATATTGAATGGCGGTGCAGGCTCGAAGGGCTGAATGGCCTACTCCTGCACCTAATTTCTATGTTTCTATGTTTCTATGTTTCTATGAGAGATGACAGCCACAACCAGGCCCGGTTGTTTATTCAGTCAGAGAAAATGAATGATTCAATGACGA
This sequence comes from Okamejei kenojei, assembly GCA_035221665.1. Classification (NCBI taxonomy): domain Eukaryota; kingdom Metazoa; phylum Chordata; class Chondrichthyes; order Rajiformes; family Rajidae; genus Okamejei; species Okamejei kenojei. The sequence continues at coordinate 1,841,455 of CM069153.1, forward strand.
AAACTGGATGCTTTATACAGATTTAAAATTAAATCAAGAGGCTGGCAGAATGGGATTGGTGGGGGGGAATAGATCAGCCATGCCTGAGTAGAATCTGTGGTGCGGTGGTGCAGCGGGTAGAGCTGCTGCCTCACTACGCCAGAGGCCTGGGTTCAATCCTGACTACGGGCGCTGTCTGTACGGAGTTTGTACGTTCTCCCCGTGGCCTGCGTGGGTTTTCTCCGGGCGCTCCGGTTTCCTCCCACACTCCAAACACGTGCAGGTTTGTTGGCTAACTGGCTTCGGTAACTGTAATGTTAAATTCGGTAACGAAATGTAAATTGTCCCTAGTGTGTGTAGGATAGTGTAAGTGTGCGGGGATCGCTGGTCGGCGCAGACTCGGTGGGACGAAGGGCCTGTTCCCGACCTGTATCTCTAAACTAAACTAAACTCAATTGGCCAAAGGGCGTAATTCTGCTCTTATGACATGAACAAGTGCGAGGTGCAGTGAATTACAGACACAAGGAATTGCAGGTGCTGGTTTACAAAAAAAAGATACAAAGTGCAGGAGTAACTCAGCGGGTCAGGCAGCATCTGTGGAGAACATGGATAGGTGACGTTTCACAGAGTGCTGGAGTAACTCAGCGGGTCAGGCAGCATCTGTGGAGAACATGGATAGGTGACGTTTCACAGAGTGCTGGGGTAACTCAGCGGGTCAGGCAGCATCTGCGGAGAACATGGATAGGTGACGTTTCACAGAGTGCTGGGGTAACTCAGCAGGTCAGGCAGCATCTGCGGAGAACATGGATAGGTTCCTGGATAGGTTTCAGGTCCTGACCCGAAATATCACGCATCCATGTTCTCCATGTTCTCCATGACGCTGCCTGTCCCGCAGAGTTACTCCAGCACTTGTGTCTTTCTTGTTGTAATGCAACATCTGTAGTTTAGTTTAAATTAGTTTAGAGATAGAGTGTTTGGCCCACAGAGCCCGTGCCGACCAGCATCGCCCCGTACACTAGCATTATCCTACACACCATGGACAGTTACAGAAGCCAATTAACCTACACACCTGTATGTCCTTTGAATGTTGTAGGGAATTGGAGCACCCGGAGAAAACCCACGCAGGTCACGGGGAGAACGTTCAAACTCCGCACAGACAGCGCCCCTAGTCTCTGGCGCTGTGAGGCAGCAACACTACCCGCTGCGCCACCGTCCGCCCTGGTGCCTCCAATATTTTTACTGAACTGTAAAGGGCCTGTCCCACGTGGCGATTATTTTCGGCGACTGCCGGCGTCATATCAGGGTCATTTCAAAATCCAGCGGTGGCAAAAAAAATGTTGGGACACTTGAAAAATCACCGCGCGTATATGGGTCATCACACCGCCGAAAATAATCGGCAAGTGGGACAGGCCCTTGTGTAACAAGGTAATGTACCTCGGCACATGTGACAATGCAGTCCCATTGTCTGAGTCAGAGTGGGGCGGTGGTGGTGTGTAACGCAAGGTGGAGGCTGCGTCTTTGGTTACAGCCGTTGCCTGCCGCACTGCACGATCCTCTCCTTTTATGTATCCCGTTTATTGCCTATTTACGAGGTGCGTAACTAACTCACAGCATCAATGAATCTTGCCTGGCAAACTATTCCTGTCAGTCAGTAGCGATCCCTGGCAGACCCACACGGCTAATAAAAACTTCCAGCCCCATAAAGGCAACAATATCGGGAGTGTGGAACGCATTGCAAATTCAGTTTATGTGTTTTTTTTTTTTTTTTTGCATGTTTTTTTTCGTCCAACAAAATCAGTCGCGAGAGGCCAAATGTAACTTTACGAGTCTATTTTTCCTGAGATCAGACTTTTCTCCCTCCGCCATCATTACTGGGCCCAGCGATAATATGTACAAACCAAATCCACACGTTCGCTTTTTATTGTCGAGATGGATATTAAATACAGACAGACTCGTGTTCCCACGGCAGGACGCGGGAGCCCACAACATCCCAACGTCTCTGCACACAATGTCTTTTGTCTTGTTTACTGCAGATGCTGGAAAAATCGAAGGTAGAGAAAAACGCTGGAGAAACTCAGCGGGTGAGGCAGCATCTATGGAGCGAAGGGATAGGCGACATTTCGGGTCGAGACCCGGAAGCATCTATGGAGCGAAGGAAATAGGCGACGTTTCCAAGCTGAACAAGGGAGAGGTCAGTTTAGGCCAGATTACATCAAGAATGCTCCATTTGGAATGATCTTAAGTGAACACAGACCATGCTGATGTGCGTCGGAAACAAAGTTTGTGGAGACAAAAGTGAGATAATATAGAGCGAGGTGGTACAGTTTAATTTAGTTCTATTCCTACAAGCAGCAGGTCAGAGAGGAATCGGATATCTGTTCATCTCCTGCTGTGGAACTACCTGGAGTACAAACTGCGCACCCTAAACATGCAGCGCATAAAATACTCTCAGACAATGCCTATGAAATGTTTAAGAAGGAACTGAAGATGCTGGAAAAATTGAAGGGAGACAAAAATGCTGGAGAAACTCAGCGGGTGAGGCAGCATCTATGGAGCAAAGGAATAGGTCACCTATTCCTTCGCTCCATAGATGCTGCCTCACCCGCTTAGTTTCTCCAGCACCTTTGTCCACCTCAGAGGATGCCTGCAGTCTGTTACTGGTGGTTTCTGCCGCAATTAACCAGAACAGGGGAGGATTTATAAGGCGCTGTTCAGACTGCATTTGGAATATTGTGAGCAATTTTGGGCCCCATATCTGAGGAAGGATGTGCCGGCTCTGGAGCGGGTCCAGAGGAGGTTTGCGAGAATGATCCCAGGAATGAGTGGGTTAACCTATGATGAGCGTTTGTGGGCACTGGGCCTGTACTCGCTGGAGTTTAGAAGGATGAGCGGGTACCTCATTGAAACTTACAGAATAGTGAAAGACCTGGATAGAGTGGATGTGGAGAGGATGTTTCCACTGGTGGGAGAGTCTAGGATCAGGGGTCACAGCCTCAGAATTAAAAGACGTTCCTTTAGAAAGGAGATGAGGAGGAATTTCTTTAGCCAGAGAGTGGTGAATCTGTGGAATTCTTTGCCACACAAGGCTGTGGAGGCCAAGTCAGTGGATATTTTTAATGCAGAGATAGATAGATAGATTCTTGATTAGTGCGGGTGTCAGAGGTTATGGGGAGAAGGCAGGAGAATGGGGTTAGGAGGAAGATATAGATCAGCCATGACTGAATGGCAGAGTAGACTTGATGGGCCGAATGGCCTAATTCTACTATCACTTATGACCTTGTGACTTTATGACATGATCTGGTACTTGGCCGGGTGAAGGAAGATCTGAGCATGAAACTCAGCTAGAACCACCCCTGGGTGGGGGGATTCCTGAATGCAACGTTCAGTTTGTCCATGAGGCACCTCTCCAATCCCACCGCAGACACTGCCTGACCCGCTGAGTTACTCCAGCACTCTGTGTTTCTCTTTGAGAAAATTCCCATCGACTCCTGGAAAGATGCTGTGAATTTCCCCGTCTCTCGCTGGGAGCTGAGAGTCAATAGTTGCAGATATTGATCAGTTTGCACTTTATAGTTTAATTTATAGATCAATAAGCCCAACTTTGCACATTCTCATTGATATGAAGAGAATATTGAGAACCAGGACTGATCACTGGACCATAACCCAATCGACAATTTAAGGTGATTTCATAAATCGCAGCCAATGAACTTTGACAATTTTTCAGCTTCATAGGAGCCCGTGACACAAATTAATAGCCTTAAAATCCCTAGTGTAGTTGTCACACACATCTTAATAAACCGTGCAAATTGGTAGACACAAGGAATTGCAGATGCTGCAATCTTGCATAGAACCCTTGGGAAAAGGGGAAGTACAACGGGTTCTGGGGGTCCTTGTACATCAGTCTGTGAAAGTAAGCATGCAGGTACAGCAGGCAGTGAAGAAAGCGAATGGCATGTTGGCCTTCATAACAAGAGGAATCGAATATAGGAGCAAAGAGGTCCTTCTGCAGTTGTACAGAGCCCTAATGAGACCACACCTGGAGGTTTGTGCGCAGTTTTGGTCCCCTAATTTGAGGAAGGACATTCTTGCTATTGAGGGAGTGCAGCGTAGGTTTACAAGGTTAATTCCCGGGATGGCGGGACTGTCATACGCTGAGAGAATGGAGCAGCTGGGCTTGTACACTCTGGAGTTTAGAAGGATGAGAGGTGATCTCATTGAAACATATAAGATTGTTAAGGGTTTGGACACGCTAGAGGCAGGAAACATGTTCCTGATGTTGGGGGAGTCCAGAACCAGGGGCCACAGTTTAAGAATAAGGGGTAAGCCATTTAGAACGGAGACGAGGAAACACTTTTTCTCACAGAGTTGTGAGTTTGTGGAATTCTCTGCCTCAGAGGGCGGTGGAGGCTGGTTCTCTGGATGCTTTCAAGAGAGAGCTAGATAGGGCTCTTAAAAATAGCGGAGTCAGGGGATATGGGGAGAAGGCAGGAACGGGGTACTGATTGGGGATGATCAGCCATGATCACATTGAATGGCGGTGCTGGCTCGAAGGGCCGAATGGCCTACTCCTGCACCTATTGTCTATTGTCTGTTGTCTATTGTCTATTGTCTAACACAGAGTGCTGGAGTAACTCAGCGGGTCAGGCAGCATCTGTGGAGAACATGGATAGGTGACGTTTCACAGAGTGCTGGAGTAACTCAGCGGGTCAGGCAGCATCTGTGGGGAACATGTTTTGGGTCGGGGCCCTCGTTCGGACCGATTGTGTGGATGAGGCGCTGGTGGGGCCGGTCGATGCCCCTGTGTTTGAACACACAGGCAGTCCTCATTCTGTGGCGCTGCTGTGCGATGAGTCACAGTGGGAGGAATGATTTGAAATAATATTTGAAGGCTGATAATTAACATCTGCTAAGTGGGAAATAACCAGACAGATAAATGATATTAGAAAACATTAAAGTACAAATCCACGGTTTAGCAGATGGAGTTTGTGAATGTAAATCGAAGGGATGGCTGTGGGAAATGTAACAGCACTCTGATGAGAAGTATGAATACAGCAATCAGTGGCAGCCACCAGTAACAGCTGGAATTCACTCAAAGATCTGCATATTATACATTCAATCAACTGCTGCTCCAGGCCCAGTGTCATCTCACAAACGTGTTCCTGTCAGCTGCTGCCTCTCACACCCACATGCTGCTGATGTTAAACACAAAAACATAGACAATAGGTGCAGGAGTAGGCCATTCGGCCCTTCGAGCCAGCACCGCCATTCAATGTGATCATGGCTGATCATCCCCAATCACTACCCCGTTCCTGCCTTCTCCCCATATCTTAGGGCTTTGCTTCCGATAGCCCTAAGAGCTCTATCTATCTCTCTCTTGAGGCAGGAAACATGTTCCCGATGTTGGGGGAGTCCAGAACCAGGGGCCACAGTTTAAGAATAAGGGGTAAGCCTTTTAGAAAGGAGACGAGGAAACACTTTTTCTCACAGAGAGTGGTGAGTCTGTGGAATTCTCTGCCTCAGAGGGCGGTGGAGGCAGGTTCTCTGGATGCTTTCAAGAGAGAGCTAGATAGGGCTCTTAAAGATAGCGGAGTCAGGGGATATGGGGAGAAGGCAGGAACGGGGCACTGATTGGGAATGATCAGCCATGATCACATTGAATGGCGGTGCTGGCTCGAAGGGCGGAAAGGCCTCCTCCTGCACCTATTGTCTATCGTCTATTGTCTATTGAAAACATCCAGTGAATCGGCCTCCACTGCCTTCTGTGGCAGAGAATCCCACAGATTCACAACTCTGTGGGTGAGGAAGTTTTTCCTCATCTCAGTCCTAAATGTCTTACTCCAGCACCCTGTGTCCTCTACAGCTGGTGTTGCTCCCGCTCACACCTCCCTCTTGTCACTCCAGGACAGGCACGTGCCGTGAGTAATTACTCAGGGTAGGCAGTCAGCCGGCTTTCAAAAAAAAATCTTAAACCGCGCATGCGCAGATGGTTCTCTTCGTAAAAAATAAAAAATAAGTAACAATTCAATTTTCCCAAGGCTTCTCAATCTCCTTCATTTTCTAATCACTGAATGGGTGGGGGACGGAGGATGAAGGCAGGTGGAATCAGTGGGAAAAACGGGAGCACACCGGGACGTTGAACCAGTTGTCATCTTATTGAATGACAATACTAATTCAAGGGTCCAATTGGAGGGAGAGTTCCTTTCACAGCGTGTGGAGAGTCTGTGCCAGGGGTTAAAGATGCGGGGAGGGCAGGAGTGTTGAAAAGGAGGAGAGTCAGAGATCATGTCAGACTCACTCACCGCTGCCGCAGCGCTCCGGGCACGGACAGCAGAACTGGCCGCCACTTCCGGGGATAGAAGCAGCTCGGGTGCGAGGGGCCGCCGGGACCCGACAACAGAACCGGCTGCCACTTCAGCGCCTTCTGCCGGCCCGCTCACCTCTGGCAGTTCTGTCCGTCTGAACATCTCTCACCTGCCGCTCGCCGGCTTCGCTCATGTCAACCGCGTCCCGCAAATCCTCACATTCCCACAGCCGAGTAACCTCAACTGGTCCCGTGAGCGCGCTATCGGAATTTAAAGATTTGCGGGAAGCCGGCCGGCCGGCGAGCGGCAGGTGAGAGATGTTCAGACGGAGACACTGCCAGAGGTGACGGGGACTAGCAGACGGGGCAGAAGTGGCTGAAGTGGCAGGGTCCCGGCGGCCGCTCAAAGTCAGTCACCCGAGCTGCTTCCTTCTGCGGCAGCCACCCAAGCTAATTCACTCCCCGGCCACAATAAAACCATATAGCAGTCTGAAGAAGGGTCTCGACCCGAAACGTCGCCTATCTCCTTCGCTCCTTAGATGCTGCTGCACCCGCTGAGTTTCTCCAGCCTTTTGTGTACCCTAGCAATTACAGCACGGAAACAGGCCATCTCGGCCCTTTTACTCCGTGCCGAACACTTACTCTCACCTAGTCCCATCTACCTGCACTCGGACACGAGCGTGGCAAGTGGGTTACTGACCCCAATCCCCTCCTTCACTACGCCAGACTCCCCAAACACTGTGAACGGAGCTCTCCCCCCACCCCGGGAAATACAGCATTTAAAAACATAAAGCACCAAGAAATGCACTTACCACGTTATTGGTACAATAAGTCCATTCTTCACTCTGTGTTTCCTGAGATACTATTAAAATAATGGCAATCCATATTTGAAAATCCCTCCAAGAAACTCGCGCTGGGCATGCGCATCAGGCTGCTGCACCTGCGCAGTGCTGCAAAGGCAGAATTTCTGCTGCCTTCAGCTCCCCTTGAAACTGACGGCTCAGGCAGCGCTGACGGCCCGTGGACTGCACAGCCCTTCCCGTGTTACAAGCGCTGCGGACAAAAGGCACGGAGAATTATGCCGACCTAAGAGATCCATCTCTCACACAGGCATCATTCTCCCATGCCGTTACTATTTATATTTAAGAATTGCCATTTCATAATTTTAGTCAGGGTAGGCAGTGCCGACCTTGCCTACCCTGACGGCACGTGCCTGCTCCAGGATGGGAATCAATGTGTTGGAGCTTGTTACAGCGAATTTAATTAAGGAGTTACTCAAAGGACATTAAAGAGACAGTGTGACAGCTCAGAGCTTGTCGCTGTCACTTATTGATGTGTGTGTGAGGAGTGGGGGGGGGGGGGCACTGCACCAACCTTGTCCCATGTACCTCAATGTTCCCGTTACGCTACGGATCGATATTTTTAATTTATCTTACAAAATTGCCTCTACTGCCAATGCCAAGCCCATAACTAGCTTCAGCCTAATGCAATGGGCCTGGAGACACACTCACCAGGGCACAGAGCTGGTCTGGAAGGAGTGAATCCTTCAGCGCTGGTATGGAAGCTCCCACATACAGGAACGCACGTGGCTGCAGAGTTTGTGTAGGAAGGAACTGCAGATGCTGGTTTAAATCAGAGATAGGCACAAAGTGCTGGAGTAACTCAGCGGGACAGGCAGCGTCTGTGGAGAGAAGGAACGGGCGGCGTCGAGACCCTTCCTCAGACTCGGCTGCAGAGAGTGGTGGGCTCAGCTATCGGGGCCAGCACTGCCCTCCCCACCATGGATAGCATCGACACTGGGCACTGCCTCAGGAAGGCGGCATCTATCATCAAGGTTCAATCCTGACCTCGGGTGCTGTCTGTGTGGAGTTTGCACGTTCTCCCCCTGATCGCGTGGGTTTCCTCCGGGTGCTCCGGTTTTCTCCCACATCCCAAAGACGTGCGGGTTTGTAGGTTAATCGGCCCCTCTGTAAATTACCCCCTAGTGTGTAGGGAGTGGATGAGAAAGTGGGATCACACAGAACCAGTGTGAACGGGTGATGGATGGGAACGGACTCGATGGGCCGAAGGGCCTGTTTCCGCGCTGTATCTCTAAACTAAGAACTACAAATGATGACAGGCTGGGGGAAGGGGAAGTGCATGTGCTAATTCACAAATAAAGACCGTGAAATATTGAACTCTTCATTCAAGAAGGTAAAGTTATTAAGCAGCTAATGGATCAAAAATCACAGTATAATGATTCAGTTGAAAGAATATAGAACTCATAGAGCAGTAGAAACACTTTCACTTCTCTCACAGTAAGAGGGCAGATGTGAAGATCGACACAAATGCTGGAGTAACTCAGCGGGACAGGCAGCATCTCTGGAGAGAAGGAATGGGTCGAGACCCTTCTTTGGGCGGAGAGTCAGGGGAAAGGGAAACGAGAGATATAGGTGGTGATGTAGAGCGATGTAGAACAATGAATGAAAGATATGCATAAAAGTAATGATGATACAGGAAGTAGGTCCTTGTTAGCTGTGGGCTAGGTGAAAACGAGTTGCAGACAATGAGGCTCAACAGGACCACTTTGAAGCTGGTAACCACTTGGCAGGGACAGAGGCTTGACCAGCCCTAACGCGAGGTCCGATCGCCCGGCGCGGGGGAGCTGACATCCCCCCAATGCAGGAGCTGATCGCCCCGACGCGGAGGGCCCAAACACTGCTGGCTATGGGAGTCAAGATCTTCCCGTCAACGGAGGGCTCCAGGCCCCCAACCGCGGGCGAACAAAGAAGGGAAGAGATTTGAACGTTTCTTTCGCCTTCCATCACAGTGAGGAATGTGGAGGAGTCACTGTGGTGGATGTTCATGTTATAGACAATAGACAATAGGTGCAGGAGTAGGCCATTCGGCCCTTCGAGCCAGCACCGCCATTCAATGTGATCATGGCTGATCATCCCCAATCAGTACCCCGTTCCTGCCTTCTCCCCATATCCCCTGACTCCGCTATCTTTAAGAGCCCTATCTAGCTCTCTCTTGAAAGCATCCAGAGAACCGGCCTCCACCGCCCTCTGAGGCAGAGAATTCCACAGACTCACCACTCTCTGCGTGAAAAAGTGTTTCCGCATCTCCGTTCTAAATGGCTTACCCCTTATTCTTAAACTGTGGCCCCTGGTTCTGGACTCCCCCAACATCGGGAACATGTTTCCTGCCTCTAGCGTGTCCAAACCCTTAATAATCTTATATGTTTCAATGAGATCTCCTCTCATCCTTCTAAACTCCAGAGTGTACAAGCCCAGCCGCTCCATTCTCTCAGCATATGACAGTCCCACCATCCTGGGAATGAACCTGGTTAAAATGTGTTTTGTGTATTCCGTTGATTTTATTTGTACGACTGTATGGCAAATAGAATTCCTCGTATGTTGCAAAACATACTGGGCGAATAAAGTATTATTGTGATTGTGTTTGGAGAGAGAAGGAATTGGGGGTTACTTGAAGTTAGAGAAGTCAATGTTCATACCGCTGGGGTGGGAGCTGCCCAAGCGGAATATGAGGTGCTGCTCCTCCACTTTGCGCTGGGCCTCACTCTGACAATGGAGGAGGCCCGGGACAGAGAGGTCCGTGCGGGAACGGGAGGGGGAGTTGAAGTGTTTGGCAACCAGGTAGGTCCAGGCGGACCGAGCGAACGTGTTCCGCGAAACAGTCGCCCGGTCTGCGTTTGGTCTCGCCGATGTATAAGACTCCACATCCGGAACAAATGAAAGGGTTGTGGACGGGTCTGTCTGGAAGGATTGGCTGTAGAACAGTTAGCAAACGTCTGTGGCCACTCTTTCAAGCAATGGTGTGGGAGGAAATGGGAAGAAAGCATTCCATAATTGACGGACATCGATGGGGGGAAGGTCACAAACTGACCAAGCAGCTCGACACAAATAAATAAACCCCAGCCATCAATGGCACTGATCATTGGAGAATGAGATGAAAGGTGTGATTGACCAGGGAGTCAATGGATATTGCACAGACCTCCTACACGGGTAACTATTTGTCAAGGGCGATAACATACCCACTCAATACTAATCCATTAGGATGCGATCAATTCACACGTACAGTCATTGGGTCGTTCATTAGGACGTTTTCCCTTTAATAATAACCTGCTTATCCACAGAGGCTAATTTAGGATTGAAGATGGAGGATATTGTCTCGTGCCCGACTCACCAGTGACGGGTCAGTTCGTGCAGGAGTACAACTGCTACAGCCCACCGTGACACGGCTGCTCAAAGCCCAGCACTGGGGCAGAGATACATCAGTGGGAGAGGGTGGGGGGGGCATGGGGGGGTGAGAGAGAGTGAGAGAGAGAGAGAGAGAGAGAGAGAGAGAGAGAGAGAGAGAGAGAGAGTGCCTGCCCCTTTTCCGGGCCTACGTCCGTGCACGTGTGTCCCTGGAGCGGGAACATGCGGTGTCCACGGGGACTCTGGAGGCCTTCCGTGGGCGCTGGTCACCGCGTGGGGTTCAGTGTATTGTGAACAATGATTGTATTGTTGTACTATAATGGTTGTATATAGTGCCATTTTTGATTATGGTTTGATGTGTTGTATTATATGATTGTGTCAATAAAGTTTTTGAAACTAAAAAAAAAGAGAGAGAGAGAGAGAGAGAGAGAGAGAGAGAGAGAGAGAGAGGGAGAAAGAGAGAGACTGAGAGAGACAGCTAGAGAGGGAGAGAGAGAGAGAGAGAAAGAGAGAG
>CM069153.1:1857450-1885233 GCA_035221665.1 Okamejei kenojei
CACACACACACACACACACACACACACACACACCCACACACACACACACACACACACACACACACACACACACACACACACACACACACACACACACACACACACACACACACACACAGTTTCACAGAGCACTGTTTCCATTTTGTGATGCGCTGCTGAAGGTGTGAATGTCACAGTTCTCTCTGCAACATTTGACAATAGAACACTCTTGACTTGAACCAGTGCTAGTCTGGCACGTGAAGTTATAGGTTGCAGCTGGACCTCACAATTCCCCATAAAAAGCTGCCATTTACCAACTCCACGTGGCAGTACATCAGTACACAGTGCCAGTGGGGACCAGGAAGAGAACGCATCATCGTATTTGAAGATGTCAACACAAGGAGCTTGGTTGCCGTTATTACCGGCAGCATAATCGCATTCATGATCCGTGCGGGTGTCAGAGGTTACGGGGAGAAGGCAGGGGAATGGGGTTAGGAGGGAGAGATAGATCGGCCATGATTGAATGGCGAAGTAGACCCGATGGGCCGAATGGCCTAATTCTGCCCTTATTCCTCATAAGCTACAGAGATCACAACTCTCCAAACCTTGACCACAAACTCCACCCTTGGGTCTTCTATTGACGATGGCTCCACCATCAGCATCAGAATTCCATCCTGTAGCGTATCGTCTCCTTCTCCTTCTTCTTAGCCCCCCTTCGGTCGTGGCTGACCATGGATGTCTCCAGGGTTGGAAGATGCCAGTGCATGACTTTGTTTTAACGTGGGGAGACTGGTGCACAGACAAAATGCCACACTTGTCGCTTTACCTCCCGTTGTCTCGTCAAACACATTTCATTGCACCGTTGACCCTGTGTTAACCTACATATGACAAATAAAACTGAACTGAGAACTGAGAACTGAGATGCCCCTCGACTCCATTCAAGGACCCAAGCAGTCGTTCCAGGTGGGGCAGAGGTTCACCTGCACCTCCTCCAACCTCATCCATTGCATCCGCTGCTCTAGGTGTCAGCTGCTCTACATCGGTGAGACCAAGCATAGGGTTCGCCCAACACCTCCGCTCGGTTCACATTTTTTTTTTTTTTTTAATTTCAAAATATACTTTATTCGAATGATAAATATATACAATACATTAACCTTGCGGAAAATCCATCCGACATTTTCTGAGGCTGTACAATAGATCAATACAGTTTAGACATTTCTTTTCCCCAAATTTCCACAAATCAGTCCCCCACTCGTGCCACAGTGGCGTGGGATACCTTCCCTTATATTGAGGGGCGTCTCCACCATACCGTACCCCCCATGTCCAGCAGCGGAAGGACCCTAGACTGTGGCCCTCCCCCACCAAGCCTTGGCGTTGGCTGCACCGAGCTTCAGTGCGTCCCTCAGCACGTACTCCTGCAGTCTGCAGCGGGCCAGTCGGCAACATTCCCTGACGGACATCTCGCTCTGCTGGGTGGTGGACAATGCTCGAGCAGACCAAAGGGCGTCTTTTACCGAGTTGATGACCCTCCAGCAGCACTCGATGCCAGCCTCTGAATGTGTCCCTGGGAACAGTCCGTAAATCACAGAGTCCTCTGTGACGGAGCTGTTCGGGATAAAGCGTACCAGGGACCCTTGCATTTTTCTCCAGACTCTTTTAGCAAACCCACACTCTGTAAAGAGGTGGGCAACCGTCTCCTCGCCATAGCAGCCGTCCCGAGGGCAGCGTGCGCTGGCAGTGAGGTTTTCCGACGGTGCAGGAAGGATCTGACTGGAGGGCTCCCCTCACCGCCAGCCAAGCCAGGTCTTGGTGCTTGTTGGTGAGTTCTGGCGATGAGGCATTTTGCCAGACAAGCTGGGCAGTCTGCTCAGGGAACCACGCCACCGGGTCCATAGAGTCCTTTCCCTGCAGTGCCTGCAGGACATTCTGTGCTGACCACTGCCCGATGGACATGTGGTCAAAGGTGTTGGTCCGGAAGAACCTTTCCACAGACGACAGATGGGGCGGCAATGTCCAGCTGACTGGCACATTGCGTGGCACCTGCGCCAGGCCCATCCTTCTCAACACCGGGGACAGGTAGAACCTCAGCAGGTAGTGACACTTGGTGCCCACGTGCCTTGGCTCTACACTCCGCCTGATGCAGCCACACACGAAGGTGGCCATCAGAATGAGGGCGACGTTGGGCACGCTTTTACCCCCGTTGTCTGCCGACTTGTACATTGTGGCCCGTCGCACCCGGTCCATCCTCGACCCCCAGATGAACTGGAAGATGGCCCAGGTGATCCCTGTGGCGTAGGAGGAGGGACAGGCCACACTTGCCAAGTACAGCAGCCCCGAGAGCACCTCACACCTGAAGACCAAATTATTTCCCGTTATGGAGAGGGAAGCGTTGCCTCCACAGCTCCAGCTTCCTCCCCACCCTGGCTATCCGCTCCAGCCAATTCTTGTTACATGCCTCAGCCCCCCCCCGAACCAGATCCCCAGCACCTTCAAGAACTCAGCTTTGATGGTGAAGGGGACGGAAGATCTGTCGGGCCAGTTGCCAAAGAGCATGGCCTCGCTCTTCCTGCGGTTCACCCTGGCTCCCGTGTAGCCGACATCAAACTGGTCCGCAGATACTAATCAGTCTGCGAACCGACCCTGGATCCGAGCAGAAGACAGCGACATCGTCCATGTACAGGGATGTCTTTACTTGAATGCCCCCACTGCCTGGCAATGTCACTCCTCTTATCCTGCCTCCTTCCTGATGGATTCAGCAAAAGGTTCAATACAGCAGACAAACAAGACAGGAGAGAGAGGGCAACCCTGCCTAACTCCAGACCTTACAGGGAAACTGTCTGATTCCCACCCATTGATTTGGACTGCACTACGGATGTTGGTGTAGAGCAGTTTGATCCAATTTCTGATTCCTCCCACAAACCCCATTTTGGAGAGCACATCCCTCATGTACGTGTGCGAAATCCTGTCGAAGGCCTTCTCCTGGTCCAAGCTGACTAGGCAGGCTCCACCCCGCTGTCCTGCACGTAGGCGATGGTATCTCTCAGCAGCGCTAGGCTGTCTGAGATTTTCCTGCCAAGGTACGGCACAGGTTTGGTCCGGGTGGATCACCTGTCCCAGAGCAGACTTGACCCGGTGGCGATGGCCTTAGACAGGATCTTGTAGCCTACATTCAAGAGTGTTTATGGTCTCCAATTCTTTATGTCCTTCATCTCCCCCTTCTGCTTGTAGATTAGGGTGATGTTGCCCCCTTCCTCATGGAGTCTGACATGCTACAGCCAGAAGCATGTTGTTGTACACTTCTAGCAGGTCCGGGCCCATCCAGACCCACAGAGCCGAATACAACTCGGCCGGTAAGCCATCGCTTCCGGGATTTTACTCGAGTCAAAGGAACGGATGGAGCCAGTCAGCTCCTCTAGGGTCAGTGGTTGGTCCAGACTCTCCCCGCTGCTGTCCTCCAAGATCTCCGTGATTGAGGACAGGAAGTTCTGGGAGAGGTACTGTCTGTGGTCTTTTGGTCATACAAATCTGTGTAAAAGGATTTGCAGATCCTCAGCACGTCTGTCTGTGAGGATGCTACCGTGCCGTCCCTCCTCCCTAAGGCTGTTCATCACAGAGCTCCCCCTGTGAACCTTATGGAAGAAGAAACGTGAGCACGTCTCATCCTGCTCCACATGGCGGACCCTAGATCGGAAGATGATCTTGGAGGATTCAGAGGTGAAGAGCTGAGCATGCCGGTCCTTCAACTCTCTAAGTTCCTCCCTCACATCCACCCCGCTCGACTGCAGAAGGAGCAGTTTGCTGCAAATCTGTCTGGAGTTGGCACAATTCCCTCTGGCTCTGTCTTGCTCTCTGAAACCCCTTTAATTATGAAGAACCTCTTAATGTTCTCCTTGGTTGCTTCCCACCAGAGTGTCGGGGAGTCAACGAGGGGCTTCACTGTTCTCCAACATGTGTAGTCCCTCTTTAGCTCCTCGACATTCTCTGAGGTCAACAGCTTCATGTTTAACTTCCACGTCCCTCTGCCTGCCTCCGGTCCTCCCGTAGGTGACAGGAAGCCTGAAGGAGGCAGTGGTCAGAGAAGAACACTGGCGTGAGGTCAGTGTGTCTCACTGTGACGGCCTTCGTCGTGAAGACGAAGTCATCCGAGATCGGGCTAAACCGTTCGATCTTGACCAAGTGAACTGGCGGCTGGGACCCGCCTGCAGGGTCGCTGAAGGCGTCACGCAGCTTTGCGTCTTTTTACCATCTCCATCAGGAACGTGCTGTCCAGTCTGCTGTCGGCACTGCCGGATCGTCCAGCCGCATCAATGATGCAGTTGAAGTCACCGGCCAGAACGAGCTGCCGGGACGTGGCCAGCAGCACTGGGAGCTGCTGGAGAACGGCCAGCCGCTCGCTCTGCGTGGGTGAGGCATACACATTTATCAGCCGGAGCGGAGAGCCACGGTACATAACGCCCACCACGAGGAGATGCCATCCAACCACCTCCCTGATCTCAGTGATGGTGAAGTTCTCGGTTCACAATAACCAACCTGATCTCCCGGTGGCTCAGTACTTCAACTCCCCCTCCCATTCCGTATCCGACCTTACTGTCCTGGGCCTCCTCCATGGCCAGAGTGAGGCCCACCGTAAATTGGAGGAGCAGCACCTCATATTTCGCTTGGGCAGTTTACACCCCAGCGGTATGAACATGGACTTCTCCAATTTCAGGTAGACCCTGCTGTCTCCCTCCCTCCCCTCCCCTTCCCAGCTCTCCCACAGCCCACTGTCTCCGCCTCTTCCTTTCTTTCTCACCCCCCCACCCCTACATCAATCTGAAGAAGGGTCTCGACCCGAAACGTCACCTATCCCTTCGTTCCCTCTGCTGCCTCGCCGCTGAGTTTCTCCAGCACTTTTGTCTCCCTGAAACATCACCGACAATCTGTGCTGGACCAACCACGATGCAGCAACAACACCTTGAATTCTTCTCCAGACCAAAGCAGTTTAAAACGGTTCAAGGCGAGATGTGGTTAAGATTTAATAAAGACCTGAGGGACAAGTTTTTTTTTTACACAAAGGTTAGTGGGTGTATGGAACGAGCTGCCGGAGGAGGTATTAGAGGCAGGGAAGATTAGAGATTTGAGATGCAGCAGGGAACAGGGCCTTCGGCCCATCTAGTCTGCACCTGCCCGCAATCTCGAGAAAAGACTATGGGCGCTGTCTGTGCAGAGTTTGTACGTTTCTCCCTGTGACAACGAGGGTTTTTCCTCCGGGTGCTCCGGTTTTCTCCCACACTCCAGAGACGGACGCGTGCGGTCTGTAGCTAATTGGCTTGGGTAAGGTTGTAAATGATTCCTAGTGCGCGGGGATCGCTGGTTCGGCGCGGACTCGGTGGGGCCGAAGGCTCTGTTTCCGTGCTGTATCTCTAAAGTCTAAAATTTGACTCTATAGCACGGCAGACACCGCTTCTCTCTGTGTGGTAGTACAGGTGACAATAATGTACTGACAATCGCCCACCGTCACACTTTATCCCACAGTGCTGAGTGTGGGTCAAGGCCAGAGTTGGCGAGGTTGAGGGAAAAAAAGCTTTCAGAGCCGCCACTTCTTGCTCGTGGGGGTTGTAAAAGCCACAGCGCACTCTTTGTAGAATATCTGCAACGTCTTTCTTCTTACTTTGGCAATCCTATGAGAGACAGAAGCGGCACAATCGAGCTCTGCCTGTCACGTGGACCGAGGTACAGCGGGAAACCTTCTGTTGCGTGCTGACCAGTCAGCAGAAAGACGACACATGATTACAACCGAACTGGCCTCAGCACACAGTTACAGGGTAAAGGGAATAACGGCTAGTGCGAGGTAAAGGTGCAGGAGAAGGCCATTCGGCCCTTCGAGCCAGCACCGCCATTCAAGGTGATCATGGCTGATCGTCCCCAATCAGTACCAGTAATGTCCAGTAAAGTCCAAATAGAGGTGAATAAGTCCGATTATTTTGGTTCCCTTCATCCCACGCCACAAACACCTCACTGCTCCGCCTCCACACCGTAATCCCAAAGCATCCGTCCCCCTGCTTTATCGAGTCCTTCCTTAAACTAGATCAGTGCGGGTGTCGGGGGTTACGGGAAGAAGGCAGGAGAATGGGGTTAGAGGGAGACAAAAAGTGCTGGAGAAACTCAGCGGGTGCAGCAGCATTCTAATGGAGCGAAGGAATAGGCAACGTTTCGGGCCGAAATCCTTCTTCAGACTGATTGTAGGGTGGGGGGGGGGGGGGGGGGGGGGGGGGAGAAGAGAGGAGAAAGGAAGAGGAGCCAGAGGGCTGAGGGAGAGCTGAGAAGGGGAGGAGACAGCAAGGGCTACCGGAAATTGGAGGTCAATGTTCATACCACTGGGGTGCAGACTGCCCAAGCGGAATATGAGGTGCTGCTCCTCCAGTTTCCGGTGGCCATGGAGGAGGCCCAGGACAGAAAGGTCTGATTCGGAATGGGATGGGGAGTTGAAGTGCTGAGCCACAGGGAGATCAGGTTAGTCTGAAGAAGGGTTTCGGCCCGAAACGTTGCCTATTTCCTTCGCTCCATAGATGCTGCTGCACCCGCTGAGTTTCTCCAGCACTTTTGTCTACCTCAGGATGATTCATTGGGATAGGAGTGTGAGGGATAAAGTGATTAAACCTCATTATAGTAAGGAGTCTTAAAGAGGATTCAAACTGATAGGGGCCAGGGAGAGGGTTCCGACACAGCTGTGTATAAAAGTTACCAGACCCATCCTAGAGTAAGAAGCAATAGCATTGTATAGCGGTAGAAGGGAGTGATGTAGAGAGATCCCTATCAGTAGAATGGAGTGATAGATGGGACCCTTGTCACTATAGCTTAGCTTTAGTGCTGATATAGGAGGACTGAGAGGGTTCACTTGGAGGTGAGTAAAACTAGGATAGGTCATGAGCAACTGAGCATGCTTAATAGAATAAATGAATATTACAAACACACCCCTGTCAAGAAACTGCTCATTACCATGAACATGCGATGTATGACGTGGGAGGTACTGGGGATGTACCTACAGATTGTGCACCTCAGACCTTGATTGGAGAAGGTCCAGAGGGGAGGTTGGAATGTAAAATTGTGTTTATAAAGGGGTATGACTTCTCTGACTTCGGCGTGTCTCAACTTGGAGAGGCACCCGGTCTGCAGACTCGTAAAATAAAGAATCTTGCTTCCACAATTTGATCTTTGAGCAGTGATTGTGAGCACATTGCATATCTCACAAACTGGGGGCTCGTCCGGGATCGCCACTCCGGCTGCTTGGTGGAGGCAAAGAAGGAAGGGAAGATGCACCCTGCTGATTTCAGCAGTCTCTGATTCTCCTTGCTTGCCATCAGCGGTTTGAGCGAGTGATATTTGGGTGGAAAAGACTCGGGAAGCAAGAGGGGGTGTAAGGTGAATAAATAAGGAACGGTCGAGCGATTCTTGTGCACAAGAACCAGGTAAGAAAACTGACTATTAAGTATTGCCTGGGCGACCGGGGTCTGTTGGACGGGAATAGTCCGACCGGAGACAATGGGAAACCGGAACGGGAAAAAGGGTCCGGGGAAACACGGATAAGGCTCATACTGATATAGAGCCGCACATTCCCCCGATAGTCCGTTGGGGCGAATGTTCATGGATGGGGTGAAGGGAACACCCGAGGTAAGAGTAAGGAAACTATGATAAAGTTTTGTTACTTTGAATGGCCAAAGGAGCCTATCCGAGGAGCGCAGTGTGGTGGCCTAGGTTGGTTCAAATGAAGACTGGGTGAGACAACTTGAATGTTTTTGTGAATGAACGAGAAACGCCAATCAAATAGAAAAGGACTATGCCCAGTGCTAGAAACCCTATAATGGGATGTTTCCGTTAAAGACAGAGAGAGAGCAGGATGAATCTACTGGCCCCCAATTGGTGATGACCACCTACGACGTCTGCCCCCGCCATATGAATCCCAGCCCCCAAATAACCCCCATCAGCTCCGGCTGCATCTGCCCAGGAGGACCCACTAATTCAGAGCGGCTCGGCAGTAAACCTGTCCGCTCCTGTCTCAGAAGAGACAGATAGTAGAGAATCACGGAAAGTAGAGAAGAAACAGATGAAAGAAACTGTGATTCAAACATAGAACGTGAAGGAGAGAGCCAGTCAGATAAGGAAGAGGAAATAAAAAGTGAGGACGAGGATGGGACGGGTGGTCCCCAGGCAGTAGTCGGATGACGAGATCTCAAACGAGGGCAGCCAAACAAAGATCAGACCGACTGTTCAAATGAAGCCCCTAAAGAGAGGTCCCGTTAGGGGGAAATGCCGGGGGAATGGGAATTTGTAAATGTGCCTCTCACCAGTATGGAGGTGAGAACTTTAAAAAGGAGATGAAAAGTTCATTGGAAGACCCCTTGGGACTGGCTGAACAAATAGATCAGTTCCTAGGGCCAAATATATATTACATGGGAAGAAATGATGTCAATAATGGGAAGTTTGTTTACTCCAGAAGAAAGACAGATGGTCAGACAGGCAGGAATAAAAGTCTGGGATAGGGGGTTGCCGGCTGACGCGGGAGCAGCAGAGGAGGGAGCAGTAAGATATCCCATTACTGCGCCGAATTGGAGTAACCAAACAGAAGAAGGCAGAAGAAGTATGAGAAATCTCAGGGAAATAATAATTAAGGGAATCAGAGAAGCCGTTCCCAAGGGATAAAATTTCGAACGGGCTTTTGAAAATCAGCAGAACAAGGACGAACCTCCGACAGTGTTCTTACAAACGTTAAGGAGGAATGTCCAGCAGTATTCGGGGACAGACCCTGATACGGACACAGGTCAGCAGTTGCTAAAGGTTAATTTTGTAACCAAATCATGGCCAGATATTAGATAAAGAAACTGGAAAAAATTGGAAGATTGGAATGACAAACCATTGAATCAATTGTTAACAGAGGCTCAAAAGGTATATGTAAGACGGGATGAGGAAAAACAGAAGGGAAAGGCAAAAATGATGTTGCAGGCAGTACAGCAAGGGGTACAGAAGGGGGGAATCGAAGGTGATAGAAGGCCGGGTGCTCATGGAGACCGGGGAAGGGGAAGCGGTAGTATTAGAGGACGAGGAAGAGGTGAATGGAGGGACCGAAGTTGGGGTCCCCGGGAAAACAAGGAAGGATTAGGAAGATGGTACACGGGGCCACCCCGGTGTTATTATTGTAAAGAGGAGGGTCATTTCAGGAGGGAATGTCCCAAGCTACGACGGGAGGTGCAGTCGTACGCACTCATGGAGGAAGAATAGGGAAGTCAGGGGTTCCGCTCCCTGGGGTGTATGGGGATACACACGGGAACCTCTGGTAAACTTGAAATTAGGACCCCAGGGAGAGGATATGATATTTATGGTAGATTC
Source organism: Okamejei kenojei (assembly GCA_035221665.1). Classification (NCBI taxonomy): domain Eukaryota; kingdom Metazoa; phylum Chordata; class Chondrichthyes; order Rajiformes; family Rajidae; genus Okamejei; species Okamejei kenojei. The sequence goes on from CM069153.1 coordinate 1,866,793, forward strand.
GGGAGCAGAGAGATCGAGCGTAACTAAGGTACCAGAAGGAATGAGATTGGGTGAAAAACAAGTTAGAATCTCAGGGGTAGAAGGGAAAGTGATGACAATTACCCGAGGTAGAAGGGGTGGTGGTAAAATACGAGAATCGGGAAACTACGGAAGATTTAAATCTTGGTTCCCTAGGCAGGGATAAATTTGATGGGGAGGGATTTACAAATCCAATTTAGGAATGGGAACAGCCCCCGTAGGGGGACAGATAATAGTCCAATTGTATAAAATTGACCACGGAGGACGAGGGAAGAATAGTCCCACAGGTATGGGCCAAGGAAGGAAACCGGGGAGGGCTGCAGATTCCACCCTTGAGAATAGCTCTGAAAAAAAGAAAGTGAGGTAGTACGGGTAAGAACAATATTCAATTTCTATGGAAGGAAGGAGAGGACTTCAGCCAAATATAGAGAAACTTACTAAAGTACGGTATAATAGAGAATTGTATGTCACCATATAATACCCCCGTACTCCCCGAAGGAAGACCGACGGGACGTTCATACTGGTCCAGGACCTTAGGGAATTAAATAAGTAGTTAGAACGCGACACCCGGTAGTCCCCGAACCCGTATTACATAATGGGACGAATACCCCCGAACCACAAGTGGTTCAGTGTGGTAGATTTAAAAGACGCTTTTTGGAGCTGCCCCCTGGCTGAAGAGAGCAGGGACCTTTTTGCGTTTGAATGGGAAAACCCAGAGACCCAAAGGAAACAGCAGTATCGGTGGACTGTGCTCCCTCAGGGATTTACGGAGTCCCCGAACCTGTTCGGACAGATATTAGAACAAGTATTAGAGGACGTCCCGAGGACTGACGAGACACAGATGTTGCAGTATGTGGACGATCTATTACTAATCAGGGGAAGAAGGGGAGGCAGTAGGGACGCAACAATAACCCTCCTGAACTTTCTGGGGGAAAAGGGGTTGAGAGTGTCTAAAAGTAAATTACAGTTTGTAGAACAAGAAGTTAAATAATCTAGGACACCTGATAAAGCGATGGGAAAAAGGAGAATAAACCCGGAAAGGATAGCGTGGAATTACCGGACAGCCAATGCCAAAAAACAAAGGAGATTAGGAAGTTTCTTGGACTGATTGGATATTGTAGATTATGGATAGATGATTATACCCGACAAGTTAGGTTTTTATATGATAAGTTAGGTGAAGAAAACGACAAAGTTAAAGTGGGAATCCGGGGACGAACACAGGTTTAGGAAACTAAAGAACAGTTTGATCACTGCACCTGTACTGGCTCTCCCGTCTATTGACCAGCACTCCATCTCTTTGTGAACGCAGAAAATGGAATTGCGCTGGGAGTATTGACCCAAGAGAAAGGAGGGAAGCGGCAGCCCGTCGCGTTCCTCTCCAAACTCTTGGATCCAGTAATCGCGGGGATGGCCAGTATGTATTCAAGCGGTAGCGGCAACAGCAGTGTTAGTGGAGGAAAGTAGGAAATTGACGTTTGGAGGAACTCTGGTGGTGTCCACTCCCCACACGGTCCGGACGATACTAACTCAGAAGTCCAGTCGGTGGTTTGACGGACTCTAGAATCTTGAAGTATGAGGTTATACTTATGGAAAAGAATGATTTGACCATTGTAACAGATAAAAAACCTGAACCCCTCTCAGTTTTTGTACTCGGCAGGTGCTGAGCAGGAAGGGGAGTTACCCGAACATGATTGTAGTGAGATAATAGAACTTCAGACAAAGAGTAGGGAAGATTTAGAGGAACGACCGCTTGAGAAAGGGAAGATGGTTTATTGATGGTTCTTCCCGCTTGTATAGACGGAAAAAGGTATAGTGGTATGCTAATAATAACAGGAGAAGGGTTTGGAAAAGTGGAAGCAGGCATGTTGCCAGGAAGTTGGTCAGCGCAAACGTGTGAACTGTATGCATTAATGAGGGCATTGGAACTATTGAAAGGAAAAGAAGGAACTGTGTATACGGAATAGCGGTGGTCCATGTAGCAGGCCACCAGAGAGGGATTTCGCTGGAAGCTAGAGGGAATAGGCAGTCGATAGTGCCGCTAAGACAGAAGTGGCGACAGAAGGAACGGTAAAAATGCTGTCTCTGATACCGTTGAGAGAGGGAATAGAGAAGATACCTGTATTCTCGCGGGAAGGAAGATAAAATGAATTAGTTGGGTGCCCCGGCGCTCCACGGACGGTAAGTGGTGGACGCGGACAAAAAAAACAAATAATTACTAAAGGATTGACAAGGGATTTGATTAAACACCTACATTCGCAATCGCACTGGGGAGCTCAGGCTCTGTGCGACACGATACTACGGATTTATGCGTGTAGAGGCATTTATACTTTAGCCAAGCAGGCGGTGTCTGGTTGTGTAGTGTGTCAAAAGGCGAATAAGAAGGTAATGAGAGCTGTCCCAGGGGGAGGACAAACAATTGGCCATTAGACCCTTCCAGAGAATACAGGTAGACTTCACAGAAACTACCAAAAAAGTTGGGCAGTGGAAATAATCTTCTGGTTATAGTGGATCACTTCACCAGGTGGGTAGAGGCATTTTCCCACGTTAAATGCCACTGCCCAGGTGGTCACTAAGAAACTACTGGAACAGATCATCCGCGGTATGGAGTCATTGAATCCATAGATTCAGATCGAGGAACACATTTTGCTTCCAAGGTGCACCTATTAATTTGTCGCACCTTGGGAATAAACTGGAGGCTGCATACTCCATGGCACCCCCAGAGTTCGGGGAGAGTGGAGCGGATGAATGCCACTCTAAAAATTCAGATAACTAAATTAATGGAGGAGACAGGGTTACCCTGGACTAAATGGTCTACCAATTGCTTTATTACGAATACGGACGGCACCACGAAAGGATATTGCGGTGTCTCCTTATGAAATGTTGTTTGGATTGCCTTATTTTGGGAAGGTGGAAGGCACACCAAACCTTTGAGGGAAGTGATGTGTTCTTGAGGAACTATTTACTGGCAGTGTCTCGTTCCCTTACAGAATTAAAAGCTAAAGGACTATTGGCTCAAAGCCCACCACTCGACTTTCCAATACATGCTGTAAAGGCCCGGCGACTGGGTACTGGTCAAGAATTGGAAGGAGGAGAAACTCAGTGGACGGCCCATATCTAGTATTACTGACAACCGAGGACAGCAGTACGAACAAAAGAAAAAGGGTGGACCCACGCAATCCGGGTTAAAGGACCCGTTGATCCACCCGCCCCTGATGAGGAGGAACAGTGGATGGTGAAGCCAGGAAACAAAACTCCTAACATTAAAAAAAAAGGAATTGAAAATATAAACAGACAGTATGAAAGGAGCAGTCGTGGTGTTGTTTGCTTTGCATGTAATTATGGTAAAAGGATTAATAATTGTGATAAATGTTATCATCCTATCAGATATGGAAGGCGGACAACAGATTATTTACCTATCATTCCCATGTGAACGATGCATGCTATAACGTGAGGACTAGAACAATTTGTGAAGAGGGGGGAAAGAAGTATTTGATGGGAATCGGGGGTATATAGGGAGGTTTGGGTACGTTACCTGCCCAAAGGGAGAGAGATGGGTTTGTGTAACCAAGGTAGGACAGTTAGGTTTCCCTTTCCCAGGTCGTTAAAATGGGCAGTAGATAAGATGAAAGAGGAAGTAATAAAAGAGTTTACAGAAGTAGTAGTCACTAAGCCTCCCCCCCCCCACCTACTCAGCCTCAATTGCACCAGACACTGTACGAAAGATAAAGAAGCAGATTGAGATCCCCGAAGGGAAAACAACCTGTTTGTGGACTTGGCCCTCCGGATAGCTGGAATCCTGAATGTGACTAACTGTTGGGTCTGTGGCGGACCACTGATGAGCTCACGTTGGCCGTGGAGAGGATCCATTGTTGAAGTATGGACCTGATGGAGTGGGAACCTGACAGTTGGACAAGACCGAGATCCCCAGGCATGGGTCCTGACAGACGCTCCGGTGGGACTGAGTGTACGCTAGGCCCTGGGCAAGGGATGCCGTCCTAGTAGGCAGCAGCCCCTGCCAGCGCATCGTTCACCCAGTGGCCAAATCAGTCCCAAGTGTGGTGGCCAGAGGAGCCTAAATGGTATCCAACTAAGAAATACGGGAGAAACTGCGCTATCTGGATGAAGACCCGATGGAATGGAATCGACTGGACTATGGAACTGCACGGGAACAACCCTTATCAAGGAATCCCAGTGTTTTGCGAGACATATGGAACAAGGTTGCCTCTAGTGGGACCGGCCCCTGAAGGACTGTTTGGATATGCGGATACAAGCATACTCTGTGTTACCAACAAATTGGAGCGGGACTTGCTTTATTGGACTAGTACAACCGGGATTTTTCCTGATAAACACCGAAGACGGGCGGTCACTAGGAACACCTGTATTTGACGACCTATATCGGAAGAAGAGGAAAATAGACATTGGAGAATGGGAAGATGACGAATGGTCACCCGCAAGAATCATCTCACACTATGGACCGGCCACTTGGGCACAGGATGGATCCTGGGGCTACCGAACCCCGGTATACATGTTAAACTGGATCATAAGACTCCAGGCAGTACTGGAGGTAATTACCAACCAAACTGCGGTGGCACTCGAGATGCTGGCAAAGCAGCAGACACAGATGAGAGCAGCAATATACCAGAACCTGATGGCCCTAGATTACCTCCTGGCAGAAGAAGGAAGGGTATGCGGGAAATTCAACCTCTCTAATTGCTGTCTAAACATCGATGACAATGGACAGGTAGTGATGGACATATCAGAAGGAATCCGTAAGTTGGCACATGTTCCAATACAAAAGTGGAATTCGATTATGGGTACCCGATGGTGGGATTCCATCCTCGGAGGAACATGGTGGAGAACGGTGGGACTCGTGTTTTTATGTGCGGTGGCTGGACTGATCTTTATCCCCTGTTGCATCCCTTGTTTTAGGGAACTTATTACAAGGAGTATAAAGTCAGATGCAGGCTGTAGTCATGCCTATGGGAGAGAAAGGGGAAATACAGAAAATAATGATAATGCGGCCAGGGGGGAGGTCCATGATCTACAGGAAAAGAAGATTAGACAATGTTACATCAATTCGAGTTAAGGGAACTTGAAATTGGGGTTTAATCAGTAGAGCGTAGCAAAAGAAAAAGGGAGGATTGTGAGGGATAAAGTGATTAAACCCCATTATAGTAAGGAGTCTTTAAAAGAGGATTCAAACTGACCCCCCCCCCCCCCCCTAGTAGGGGAGAGGGTTCTGACACAGCCGTGTATAAAAGTTACCAGACCCATCCTTGAGTAAGAAGCAATAGCATTGTATAGCGGTAAAGGGAGTGATGTAGAGAGATCCCTATCAGTAGAATGGAGTGATAGATGGGACCCTTGTCACTATAGCTTAGCTTTAGTACTGATATAGGAGAACTGAGAGGGTTTCACTTGGAGGTGAGTAAAACTAGGATAGGTCATGAGCAACTGAGCATGCTTATAAATAAATGTATATTACAACACACCCCTGGTCAAGAAACTGCTCATAAGATACCATGAACATGCGATGTATGATGTGGAGGTACTGGGGGGATGTACCTACAGATTGTGCACCTCAGACCCTGATTGGAGAAGGGTCCCGGAGGGGAGGTTGAATGTAAAATTGTGTGTATAAAGGGGGAGAGTTCTCTGACTTCGGTGTGTCCTCGACTTGGAGAGGCACCCGGTTCTGCAGACTCGTGAAATAAAGAAATCTCTTGCTTCCCCGATTTGGTCTTTGAGCATTGATTGTGAGCACAAAGCGTATCTCCCAGGAGGAGGAGAGATGGATCAGCCACGATTGAATGACGGAGTGGACTTGATGGGCCGAATGGCCTAATTCTGCACCTATCACTGATGAACTTATGAACTTCTCCCCTGGTTTGAAAAAACGATTTGAAACACCTCGATCATTCAACTCTAATAAAGCTGCTGGATGTTACGGGTTTCTAAAAGCTCAACCTGTCGAACTTTGAAGACAGAATCCTATTGCATTTTTAATATGAGAGCCAAATTGAAAATGCTAACCGCAAGCCCCCGGGGCAATTATACAGCATGTGGTTGAGGATTTAGTGCTGCATGAAAGGTCAGGCTGGGCAGGTTGAGTTAGTGCGGGTCACCAGTGGCTTCTCCACGCCGGATCATTCCGGCACAATCTGTAGCTGATTTGTAGCATAGTTCCCCCACTAATTACTCGCCAGTGATGTTGCCCGGTCTGTGCTGAGAGGATGTACCACAAGGTGAAAAACTTCACCTCATCCAAACACTCCCTGGGTTCCCTTCTCCAGCAATGGCCTTGTTCATGTTCCGCAGACAGGGACTAGGGGAGACTTCACACGTTTCACAGCTTCCGTCAAAAGGATGAGGGGGGACCTCATTGAAACTTACAGAATAGTGAAAGGCCTGGATAGAGTGAATGTGGAGAGGATGTTTCCACTCGTGGGAGAGTCTAGGACCAGAGGACGCAGCCTCAGAATAAAAGGACGTTCCTTTAGAAAGGAGGTGAGGAGGAATGTCTTTAGTCAGAGGGTGGTGAATCTGTGGGATTCTTTGTCACAGACGGCTGTGGAGTCCAAATCAGTGGATATTTTTAAGGCAGAGATACATAGATTGTTGATTAGTACGGTGTCAGACCCGTTTCCCTCCTCTAGTTTTTTTTTTCTCTAGTTTCCTCTCTAGTTTCCTATCTTTTTTTTTAAAATTTTTTTTTTATTTAAGTTACAAATCAGTTTTATTGGCAAGAGAGAACAAAAACAATACTTCTCTCAGTATGCGCAGTGTCCGTTTTTACAGCAGTCACACCTCTCCTCTCTCTCTCTCTCCTCTCTCTCTCTCGCTCTCTTCTCTCTCTCCTCTCTCTCGCTCTCCCTCTCTCTCTCTCTCTCTCTCTCTCATCCTCTCTCTCTCTCTCTCTCTATCCCCACTCTCTCTCTATCTATCTCACCTTCTCCCTCTCCCCTCCCTCTATCTCCCCCCTCTCCCCCCCCCCCCTTCTCAGGAAGCAGGAAACGGGGTTAGGATGGAGAGATAGGTCAAGCCGTGATTGAATGGCGGAGTAGACGTGACGGGCCGAAGGCCTAATTCTGCTCCTATCACTTATGAACTTACTCCACTGGACCCTCAGTATTACCTCGCACACATCTGCCATTCTCACCACCCTCCCTGTATCTAACCCAGTTTCCCCCTACCCCCCCTTCACCCCCACCCCCCCGCTTCCCCAGTTCCGATTTAGATTAATCAGCCCGGAAAGTTCCCCGTTTCTATTCTGAGGCTGAGACACGGCCCAAACGCGGGCAGGTGGGGCTAACATAGATATAGTTTGGTTTAGAGATACAGCATAGATGCAGGTCTTCGGCCCACAGAATCCGCGACGACCAGCGATCCCCGTACATTAACACTTTCCCACATGCGCAAGGGACAATTTTTACATTTAACCTACAAACCTGTACGTCTTTGGAGCGCGGGAGGAAACCGGTTATTGGTGAAAACCCACGCAGGTCACGGGGAGAACGTACAAACTCCGTACAGACAGCGCCCGTAGTCAGGATGGAACCTGGGACCCTGGCGCAGTGAGGCAGCAGCTCTACCCGCTGCGCCACCATGCTGCCTCTGGCTGGAGGTACACTGGCCTTGGGCAGATACACGTGACAGATACACGTGGACCTCTGGCCTCTCACAACATTCTACATTGGTGCACTTCCATCAGTGATGACTGACGTCATTCATAGTTCTAGAGTCATAGAGTCACGCAGCGTGGAAACAGGCCCTTCGGCCCAACTTGCCCACACCGGACCCATCTACACGAGTCCCACCTGCCCGAGTTTTGGTCCATAATCCCTCCAAACCTGTCCTATCTATGTACCTGTCTAACTGTTTCTTAAATGATGGGGATAATCCCCCAGCCTCAACTACCTCCTCTGGCAGCTCATTCCATACACCCACCAGCCTTTTGGTGAAAAAGTTACCCCTCGATTCTATTAAATCTTTTCCCCCTTCTATGTTCTCTGGTCCTCGATTCCCCTACTCTGGGCAAGAGACTCTGTGCATCTACCCGATCTATTCCTCTCATGATTTTATACACCTCTATAAGATCTCCCCTCATCCTCCTGCACGCCATTTACTCCAGGATAAATACATCTCTTGTTTGCAAAAACAACCAAAGCTCCACGTCCACTATACTGGTCACTAACATAACAAGATAATACTGCTGGAAAACTCTATCAAAACAACTCGAAAACTTCCGACAAACTTTCAAACATGATAGTCATTCATTTGGACAAATCTGAAAAGCAATCATTTTTCCCGAGGAGAGCTCTGTTAGATTCATTCTTTATTTGGTAGATTATGTAGAGTCATTTCCCCAGTGAACGTGTCCCACCACACTGGCAGAGCTTTGGAAAGAAAAACTCTCCCAGCTGGAGTGAATTGCAAATCTATATTCTTCACTTAAAGAGGAAAAAAAATAAGATAGGCATTGCAGATTATAAATAGACAAGAAACAATAGGTGCATGAGGGAGGCCATTCGGTTGCCCTTCGAGCCAGCACCCCGCCATTCAATGTGATCATGGCTGATCATCCCCAATCAGTACCCCGTTCCTGCCTTCTCCCCATATCCCCTGACTATTTTTAAGAGCCCTATCTAGCTCTCTCTTGAAAGCATCCAGAGAACCTGCCTCCACCGCCCTCTGAGGCAGAGAATTCCACAGCACTGTGAGAATAGACAATAAGTGCAGGAGTATACGTCTCTACTGCCTCATGCTGCCTCGACAAGGCCAGCAGCATTATCAAGGACCAGTCTCTTCCCCGGTCACTCCCTCTGCTTCCCCTCTCCCATCGGGCAAAAGGTACAGAAGTGTGAAACGAACGCATACCTCCAGATTCAGTGGGACAGCTTCTTCCCGGCTGTTATAGGCTAACTGATCATCCTACCACAACCCCCAGAGAGCGGTCCTGAACTACTATCCACCTCATTGGTGGGGGGACCCTCGGAAAACTATCCTTGATCGGACTTTGCTGACTTTACCCTGCACTAAATGTCATTCCCTTGATCGTGTAATCTGTACACTGTGCAGCGGATCGAATGTAATCGCGTATTGTCTTCCCCGCTGACTGGTTTAGCACGCAGCAAAAGCTTTTCACTGTTACCCTCGGTACAAAACACGGGACAATACTGGAACTGATCTAAGTTTGGAGACCCAACAGCCATTGATCCAGTAATTTCAACCATCTGAAAAACCCACGTTTACATGCACCAGCAGCCCGGTTTACTGAAGCGGAATGCCATTAAAACCGTGTGTCCCGCACTTGTTTAGGAAATTTCAGGACCATGTCACGAGTCCCCGACAAGACTCCCGCTCCACAAGATAGACACAAGACATGAATATGGTATTAACTCAGCGGGACAGGCAGCATCAACTGGAGGGAGGGAACCAGGTCGCGAATCTTTGCTATCAGGCTGAGAGTGAGGGGAGAGGGAAACTAAAGGCATGAAAAGGTGCAGAACAAAACCAGAGCCGGCACCATTAGCCCAAGGACCCACAATGATCCCCTTTGGCTGGCTGGGGAGGAGGTGATAATGAAGGGGTGGAACAGTGGAACCAGCAGATGGGCTGGTAGTGGGGGTGGCCAAAGAGAGAGGAAAGCAAGGGCTTACTTGAGGTTAAAGGTCCAATGTTCAGACCGCTGGGGTGTGGTGCTGGCCCAAGCGGAATATGAAGGTGCTGTTCTCCACTTTTGGCGCAGGGCCTCACTCTGACAACGGAAGAGGCCCAGACAGAAAGGTCAGTGTGGGAAAAGGGAGGGGGATTGGTGCTAGCCACCGGGAATCAGGAAGGATTTAAGGCGGACTGAGCGGAGGTGTTTGGGCGAAGCATCGCCGTGCCTGGTCTTTGAGTTTTCAACCGATGTGCAATTCAACATGTTGAACAAACAGATACAGCCCACATCACCCCCGTCTATATCTCATCCTTTTCTAATCCCGATACCAGTCTGAAGAAGGGTCTTGACCAGAAACGTCAACCCATTCCTTCTCTCCAGAGATACATGCCTGTCCCGCTGAGGTTATTTCCAGCTTTTTGGTTGTCTACCTTCCGACACAGTAGATGAGTTTTTCACTGGCTCCAGCTTTTCCAGAGAATCAAAACCACTCTGTCATCAGGTAAAACCTCCCCCCTAACGATGACGATAACAGCAGCTAAAGGAATAAAATTGGGTTTTACATATTAAATTAATTGACTAATTTGTACTTGAAATGTCAGTGAAGGAATGAGACTAAAAGATAATGTGGATCTAGTACAAGGTGCCCTCATCTCTGATGGAAAATGGCACACACAGACATCATTAACTAGTCAACAAGGATTAATCCAGCCTTGCTTTACTGTTTGTGTCACAGGCTCAGGTTTGGGACAGTTTATTGCTTGATTCGATTTGTATCTGCTGCGGACTGAATGCGAGGGGCTGGGACTCTGGCTATACCCCTGGTGCGCCCCCAGTGTACGGGAGCAAACACAGTTCACCAACGAGAAGAGAAACTAAACTTTCCGGCTCGTAGCAGAGGTAGAAACAAATGTGTATTGGTTACCTAGAACGGGCTGAGGAGAGACTTGAGAGAGCCGCATCTGTGGAAACATGGACAGTGGTGACGTTTCACGAGTGCTGGAAGTCCACTCAGCGGGTCAGGCAGCATCTTGTGGAGTAAACATGGAATAGGTGACGTTTCACACAGTGCTGGAGTAACACATGCGGGTCAGGCAGCCAAAAAAATCCTGTGGAGAAACATGGATAGGTACGTTTCACAGAGTGGGCTGGAGTAACTCAAGCGGGTCATAGGCCAGCATCTATGGAGAAATGGATAGGTGACGTTTCACAGAGTCTGTAGTAACTCCAGCGGGTCCAGGCAGCATCTGTGGAGAACAAGGATAGGTGACCGTTTTCAGGTCGGGTGACTCTTTTTTTGCAGTGGTCAAACTTTTCACACAACCTCCCTCTTGCCGATCCTAGGACAATGACCCCACAGACAAGCCCCAGGCCACTATCTGTCAGAACCAACTCTGAATGTATCTCTTTTCCTGGCCGTCAGCTCCCTGCTCTGCACAGCCTCCAACCTCTCGTCTGCCAAGCCCCTGGGCACGGCCCGGTTTTACCTTCTCCCCAAAATCCCTTGAGCAGAAGTGCCCTGCCCGGCTAAAAATAAAGAAAATGCTTTTCCCCCTTCTTTTGGTTGTTTGACTGAACCCACAGCGTAGAGAGATGCCACAAACCCTCTGCTTATTTTTCTCTCAGCTCACCCCTGGTGTACTTGTGTACGGTGCTTTTGAAACCTGTGTACAGTCACACTCACCAACTACACATCCGTCGATTTACAATGGTCATGTATTTATTCTTGTCACATCCAATTCTGAGGCAAGAGAGCTTGTCTTTTTTAATAACACTAATCAGTGAAATGTTTATGTGAATGAAATCAAGCGATGAAAACATAATTAATTCCACTAACATACTCCATAGAATTAAAGTAAATGTCGTTTAGGGTTTATTAACTGCACCTGTACTGAGAATGCAGTGAAAAGCTTTGGTTTGTAGGCTATCCAAACAGATCAGAATAATGTTAAGGGTCTTGGACACGCCTAGAGGCAGGAAACGTGATCCCGATGTTGTGGGAGTCCCCTAAACCAGGGGCCACAGTTTAAGAATAAGGATAAGCCATTTAGAACGGAGACGAGGAAAACACTTATTCACAACCCACCTCGAGTGCAGAGTCTATGGGAATTCATCTTGCCTCAGAGGGCAGTGGGAGGCCAGGTTCTTCTGGATGCTTTCAAGAGAGAGCTAGATGGGGCTCCTATAAAGAATAGCGGAGTCAGGGGATATTGGGAGAAGGCAGGAACGGGGAACTGAATTGGGGATGATCACCAGATCTCAATAAGAATTGGCGGTGCTGGCTCTAAAGGGGCCGAATGGCCTCCTCCGCACCTATTGTCTAATAGACTAACTGTAAATACCATCCATCACAACACAGTCAGAGGTCAACCTCCAGTCCAATAGACAGGGCACAGGAAGATACAGAGAGCAGAATGTCCTAGTTCTCAGCATTGTAGCACATCAGTTCCACAGACAAAGTCCAATGGTCCGCACATGGAGTAGAGGTTAATCGGACAGTAAACTAGCTTATGGAAGGGCCGTTCAGAAAGCCTGATAAAACAGAGAGGGGAAGAAGCTGTTCCTGAGTCAGTGTGGTGCGCGCTTTCCCTGTACCTTCTTGGCCGGACGGGAAAGCGGGAGGAGGGAGGAAAGACCCGGGGTGGGACAGGGACATGACAATCCCTGGGAATGATGTCGGCTGCTTTCACCGAGGCAAAGCGTGAAGTGCAGATGGATCGATGGTGGGGAAGTGTGGTCTGTGTGGACGGACTGGCCACATCTACAAATGGTAGGGGAAGTGTTTTATTTAAGAAGGAACTGCAGAAGCTGGAAAAATTCGAAGGTGGACAAAAATGCTGGAAGAAACTCAGCGGGTGAGGCAGCATCTATGGAGTGAAGGAATAGGTGACGTTTCGGGTCCCGAGACCCGGAAGCGTCTCGACCCAAAACGTCTCTATTCCTTCGGGGTCTCGACCCGAAACGTCAGCCTCGTCCTTCGCTCCATAGATGCTGCCTCACCCGCCTGAGTCTGGGGGTGGGGAGTGCGGTTGGTGGTGTAACGGAACGGCCCACATCTAACACTCTCCAGAGATGCTGGCTGCGTGACCTGCCTGAATTACACCTGCAATTTTGTGTCCTATCTTCGTGTTTTTTAAAAACCAGCATCTGGCAGTCCCTTTCCACACATAGGACTAGTGTGTGAACCGGGCAATTCGCTGGTCCGGACAATGGCCTCGGTGGGCTGAAGGGCCTGTCTCCGTGCTGCATTGCTAAATTAAACTCCAGTTTGGTGCAGTGAGGGACTTCCATAAAGAACTGGTTGCCATGGCTAAACGAGGCAGTTGGTTGCGGTCAGAACGGGAAGCAGAGTTGTTGAGATGCGTGTTGAGTGGTGAGTGGACTATGGTGGACGGGTAATGAGACCCCCTGGGTAATTGAGCCCACCTGGCTGAACCGCTCTTGGACAAACAAACCCACACTGCTGTCAATCCACAGAGAGGCAGCCCAACCTCTACATCAAACAAACTCCAGAGCAGGCAAGCGATTTAACTCCAATGGAGACAAGGAGGGGTAATTTGGGAAAGAGGAACGTTGACAGGACCCACTAAACAGTATTTTTTACCTCACTGAAATGCAACGTCTCACACACGTCCAAGCTGAATCCATTGCTATTGAACAAACAAGGTGCTGCAGAGGCAGGTTTTATACCAAGAAAATCACAGAGTGCTGGAGTAACTCAGCGGGCCAGAGGCAGCAATCTGTGGAGAACATGGATAGGTGACGTTTTCAGGTTGGGACCCTTCTTCAGCTTCTGAAAAAGAGTCCTGACCCGGAAAACTCACCCATCCATGTTCTCAAGATGCTGCCTGACCCGCTGAGTTACTCCAGCACTCTTTGTGAAACGTCACCTATCCGTGTTCTCCACAGATGCGGCCTGGCCCGCTGAGTTAACACTCCAGCTTCTCTTGTGTCTATCTTCCATTTCTGTGAAGAACTGATGAAGATTGAGTGAAGAAAAACAATCCCAAGTCGGCAGTTCAGGGATTATAACGTGCCTGAATCCTTTAGCTACAGGGACCACATCCGACTGACGGCCTCTTTAACACTGAGGCTACAGCAATCAGTAGTTTTGAAGGTGAGTACAAACACCTCTACTGTCAGCGCACTTGGTTCTCCTCTGAGCAGCACGTGATGTTTAGAGGTTTGTAGAACATTGAGGGCAATACATAGCCACAGGGTTTCTTGCCCAGAGTAGGGGAATCAAGAACCAGAGGACATAGGTTTATAGGTGAGAGGGGAAAAGATCTGATAGGAACCTTAGGGGAGTCAACAGAGTGATACAGTGTGTGGAAAACAGGCCCATCGGCCCCAACCGGCACACAGCGCCCAACATGTCCCACCTGCCTGCGCTTGGCCTCATATCCCGCCACACCTGTACCCTTCCATGTACCTGTCCAACTGCTAATCCCACATCCTGCAGGAAACACACGGCACTAACCTACCTGCTATTTCTTCAACGGACAAAAAAAATCACTGCTTTCGAATTAAGTGTAGTCTCCTCGCCGAAGACCTCCCTATTGAGAGGCGAAGACTCACACTTTACTCACCAAGGCACCTCATCTCTAGAAGTCATTTTCCTATCCAGGTATCTGTCCACAAGGCACAGTGCTGGGACCCCAGCTATTTACAATTTACATTAATGATTTTTGGACGAGGGAATTAATGCAACATCTCGAAGCGTTTGAGGCGGATGACACGAAGCTGGGGGGCAGTGTTAGCTGTGAGGAGGATGCTAGGAGGCTGCAGGATGAACTTGGATAGACTGGGTGAGTGGGCAAATGCATGGCAGATGCAGTAATAATGTGGAATATAAATGTGGGTTTTATCCACTTTGGTGGCAAAAAAAACAGGGAGGGTAGACTATTATTTGAATGGTGACCCGATTAGGAAAAGGGGAGATGCAGCGAGACCTGGTGTCATGGTATACCAGTCATTGAAAGTAGGCATGCAGGTGCATAGCAGATGCTGTGAAGAAAGCGAATGGTATGTTAGCATTCATAGCAAAAGGATTTGAGTACAAGAGCAGGGAGGTTTACTGCAGTTGTGCAGGGTATCCTTGGGAGAGGCCACACCTGGAGTATTGGGCGTACAGTTTTTTGGTCCCCTAATCTGAGGAAAGACATTCTTGCCATAGAGGGATACAGAGAAGGTTCCACCAGAAACTGATTCCTGGATGGCACGACTTCCATATGAAGAAAGACTGGATAGACTCGGCTTGTACTCGCTGGAATTTAGAAGATTGAGGTGTGTGATCTCATAGAGAGACTTACAAAATTCTTAAGGGGATTGGACAGGTTAGATGCAGGGAAGACTGTTCCCCCCGATGTTGGGGAAAGTCCAGGACAAGGGGTCACAGTTTAAGGATAAGGGGGAAATCTTTTAGGACCGAGATGAGAAAATCGTTTTTTTCCCCACACAGAGAGTGGTGAATCTGTGGAATTCTCTGCCACAGAAGGTAGTTGAGGCCAGTTTTGTTGGCCTATTTAAGAGGGAGTTAGATGTGGCCCTTGTGGCTGAAGGGATCAGGGGTATATGAGAGAGGCAGGTACAGGATACTGAGTTGGAAATCAGCCATGATCATATTGAATGGCAGTGTGCAGGCTTGAAGGGCCGAATGGCCTGCACCTGCACCTAATTTCTATGTCTATGTCTAATGCCAAAATGGTCTTTGAAATGCAGTATGTTATTGTCCCTGCCTCAACTACCTCCTCTGGCAGCTCGTTCTATACACCCACCACCCTCTGTGTAATAGATCGGGTTTTGATGCACAGAGTCCCTCTTCGGCCCAGAGTAGGGGAATCGAGGGCCAGAGGACGTAGGTTCACGGTGAAGGGAAAAGATTTAATAGGAATCCGAGGGGTGACTTTTTCACACGGAGGGTGGGTGTATGGAACAAGCTGCCAGAGAACGATGTAGTTGAGGCTGGGTCTATCGCATCACTTAAGAAACAGTTAGACAGGTACTTGGATAGGACAGGTTTGGAGGGTTATGGACCCAAGTGCAGCAGGTGGGACTAGTGTAGCTGGGAAATTGTTGGCCCGTGTGTGGGCGAGTTGCGGCCCAAGGGCCTGTGTACCACACTGTATCACTCTGTGACTCTGCAGAGCTAGGCTGTGAGTAGAGCCCGTTCACAGCGTGTACGTGAGTCCGTACATCATCCACTCGATCCGACCTCAGCACTAAATCCATATTTTAGCTCAGCAAACATTGATTTCACAATCTATGCTAGGGGGCTCTCATTCTTTTTCCTATCTGCGGCACATCCTGGGAACTAATAGAAAGGCTCGATAAACTGTATAACACAAGGCTCGATACTGCTGAGCTGCTGCTGGAACAAATAGCCCGTTTGGATTTTTATTACTGGAATGTTTCAGGAACAACGGTGTCATAGAGTCATACAGCGTGAAAACAGGTCCTTCGGCCCAACTCGCCCATGCTGACCAACCATGCCCTCATCTACACTAGTCCCACATCTGTGATGAACCTTTCCTGCCCATTAGCTATTGAGCCAGGCTGTACCATCTCTCAGTTCATGGGCCTGATCAGTGCACCGTTGAAGCAAGGCCACACGCCATGATTCAGGAAAAGGCCACACGCACGTTTTTAACTAGCTTTGACAGAATAAATTTGTGCATTTTCCTTTGCGTCAATTTTACGCGAGCTAATTTTATACTTAATTATAATTGAAGTATAAGAGGTCACCTCAGCCGCAGGCAGCGTCCTGGTCCTAATTCTCAGTCTAAGGAATCACTGCTTCAAGTTTCACCGCATGGTGTGGAAGGCAATTCCGCTAAAGTCTTTGTACAAATTATCATTTCATGTTCTCGATCTGGCTTTGAGCTGATTTTAAACCGTATAAAATCACCAAGGGAATAGATTAGGCAGAAAGACTCTGCATTCAGCCGGAGTAGCTGAAACAAGAACAGACCACACCAGAGGTCACACAAGTTTGAGGTGAGGGGGAAAGATTGAACAGGAACCCGAGGGGCATCTCTTCACGCAGAGGGTGGTGGGTGTTGTGTGAAAACGAGTTTTCCCCACAGCAGGTAGTTTGGAGTAGGGAACTATAATAATATTTTAAAAATCAACTCGGATTGACCAATTATACCTGCAATGTCTGAGTGTAAAATAACTCTATACACTGTGTACTGTACCTAAACGGACCTGTCCCCACTTACACGACGTTTTTCGGGCCGAACTGCCGGCACGCCACAGTCGCAAGCGGGTGGATCCAAAAATGTTCAACAGTTTGAAAAACCCAGCACGGCGACCAAGAGTCCGACCTTTGGGCCGACTACTCACGGCCAAATAGGCGTCACCCCGTGGACGTGCGACACGTGAACGCCTGTAATGGGCCATGAGTAGGTCGCCTTGATTCTGGTCGCCGCTGGATTTTCAAACCTGTTGAACATTTTTTCGGCCCCCACCCTGCCTGCGACTATGACGGGTGGCCGCAAGTCGCCAAAAAACCATCGGGTGTAAAATTGGCGGCCCCTTTAGCCACAGCTTAGGTCTAGTCACATCCGGACGATATTGCGTGCAAAGATGAATTTCACTGTACCCTCGACATTGAGCAATACCCTACTCACCACGCACCTGGCGCAGCGGTAGAGTTGTGCTGCCCCACAGCGCCAGACGCCAGGGTTCCATCCCGCTACGTGGGCGCTGTCCGCACGCCGTTTTTACGTCCTCCCCCGCAACCCTTCGTGGGTTTTTCTTTCTCGGAGATCTCCGTTTTTTCCTTCTTCTCACACTCCAAAGATGTACAGTCGAAGGTTGATTGGCTTTGGGATAAAAATGGTAAATAATTTCCCGAGCGCGGTGTATCATCATCATCATCCATCAATTGAGAACATCAACGGGCAACATTGCCTATACAATGCTAAACGTAACAACTGTATCGCATCTTCCACTGAAGTGCGGAGGCCGTTTGCTGCTAGGAAACCCATCCGCCCCTTAGACCAGGTCCTTGTCTTTGGTCCCGCTGGGGTCCACAGCCCCCTCCTCACCTGGCAAACATGTTGGGGAGACGGTCTAGTTCCCGCCAACATCCGACATGGAGCAGGATACATGGTACCGCACCCCGCGGGGAGGGGGGGGGGGGGAACGTACCCCCCCGACCTGACCATAGGTGCTGTGGAATAGTGGTTAGATGTGCGGGGGTCCGCTGGTCGGTGCGGACCTCGGTGGGCTGAAGGGCCAGTTATCTCTAAACTAAAACTAGACTAAACATTGGAACCAATTCTTCCAAAGCACAATCTTGCACCAAACGCCGGGTCATGGAAGGTTGGAATGTAGTCACGGGACCCAATCAAGGTGATTGCTGTGTGAACCTACTGAACCATCATCACCAACAAGCACACTAACCTGGACAACCCCCAATCTGCCACAGACACACACAAAAACAGCAGCAGTAAACTCAGCGGGACAGGCAGCCGTACCGCTGCAGTATGACTTGCATTTTTTTCTCATAACCCAACCAACCCAATAAGAAAGGCTTGGACAGAGCGGAATGTGGAGAGGTGATGTTGCACAAGTGGGAGAGGTCTAGGACCAGAGGTCACAAGCCTCAGAATAAACAACATTACCTTTAGGGAGGAGTGAGGAGGGATTTTTTTTTAGTCAGAAGGGTGGTACTACAAAAAATTAGGTAAACACTGCCCAGTCCAACATCAACGGCTCTGACCTCCCTTCTCCATCCATCGAAGGGGAATCTGATT
>CM069153.1:1885733-1893233 GCA_035221665.1 Okamejei kenojei
TTCTCACCCCACCCACTTGCCGCTGATGTTTAAACACAAAAAAACATAGATCAATAGGTTCTGGAGAGGCCATTCGGCGTTCGAGCCTCACCGCCATTCCAATTGTATCAGGCTGAATCATCACCCAATCACTAAAAAAAACCACTCTTCTGTCCTTCTTCCCCATATCTTAGGGATTTGCTTCCGATAGCCCTAAAGCTCTATCATCTTATCTCTCTCTTGAGGCAGGAAAACATGTTCCCCGATGGGGGAGTCCGAACCAGGGGCACCACAGTTTAAGAATAAGGGGTAAGCCTTTTAGCAAGGAGACGAGGAACACTTTTCTCACAGAGAGTGGGAAGTCTGTGGAAATTCTCTGCCTCAGAGGGCGGTGGATGCAGGTTCTCTGGTACCATTCAAAGAAACTAGATAGGGCTCTTAGATAGAGCGCGTCAGGGATATGGGAGAAGGCAGGAACGGTACTGATTGGGATATCAGCCATGATCACATTGAAAGGCGGTGCTGGCAGCTCAAGGCGAAAGGCCTACCTCCCTGCCCGCTATTGTCTATCTGACCTATTGTTTATTGAAATCATCCAGCGAGATGAATCGGCCCTCTACTGCCTGTCTGTGGCCCGTCTCTACAATTCACGAACTCTCTGTGTGCCGCACAACGTTGTTTCCTCATCCTCAGTCCTAAATGTCCTTACTCCAGCACCTGTGGTCCTCTACAGTTGGTGTTGCTCGCCATACTCGTGGACGATCACCTCCTCTTGTCAGCCGACACAGGGCACTGCCTGAGTTATTACTCAGGTAGCAGTGTCAGCTGGCTTTTCAAAAAAAAATCTTAAACTGCGCCATGCGCAGATGTTCTCTTCGAAAAATAAAAAATAAGTAACAATTCCAATGTTCCCAGGCTTTCATCTCCTTCATTTCTAATTCACTGATAGCGGATGGGGGATCGGAGGATCCGACAGAGCAGGTGGAATCAGTTGCGCGCGGACTAACGGAGGCACACGGACGTTGAACGCCATGATTGCATCATCTATTGAATGACATACTACATGCTGACAAAACGAGCGGTGGCCATCATTGAGGCGAGAGTTTCCTTCATCGCGTGGAGACTCATCTGCGCTCCAGCTCAAATAGAATGCGGGACGCACAGGGCAGATTTGAAAAAGGAGAGTCAGAATCAGTCAGAACACTCACCGCTGCCGCGCAGCGCTTCCGGGCACGGACAGCAAACGGCCGCCACTTTTATCCGGGGATAGAACAGCTCGGGTGCGAGGGGGTCCTTTAAAGCCGGAGGACACCGACAACATAATACGCTGCCACTTCAGCGCCATTCTGCCGGCCCGCTCACCTCTGGCAGTGCTCTTCGTCTGAACACACTCACACTGCCGCTCGCAAGGCTTCGCTCAATGTCAACCAGGCTCCCGCAAATATCCTACACATTCCTAACAGCCGAGTAACCTCAACTGGTCCCGTGAGCGCTCTGTCGGAATTTAAAGATTTGCGGAAGCCGCCGGCGAGCGGCATGTGAAGATGTTCAGACGGAGGAACACTGCCATAGGTGACGGGGACTAAATAGCAGACGGGGCCTGAAGTGTGCAGGGTCCCTGCCGCCGCATCAAAGTCAGTCCACCCGAGCTGCCTTCCTTCTGCGGCAGCCACCCAAGCTAATCCCTCCCCCGCCACAATAAACCATATTGCCAGTCCTGAAGAAGGGTCTCGACTCCGAAACATCGCCTATCCCTTCGCTCCTTAGATGCTTCTGCACCCGCTGAGTATCTCCAGCCTTTTTGTGTACCTCTAGCAATTACATACAGCACGGAAACAGGCTATCCTCGGGCCCTTTTACTCCGTGCCGAACACTACTCTCACCTATTCCCAACTACCTGCACTCGACACGAGCGTGGCATGGGTTTACTGACCCCAATCCCCTCCTTTCACTACGCCAGACAACCCCAAACACTGTGATACGGAGCTCTCCCCCCCACACCCCGGGAAATAACAGTCATTTAAAAACATAAAGCACCAAGAAAGCACTGACCAACGTTAATTGGTACAAAAAGGTCCATTCTTCACTCGTTTTTCCCTAAGATACTATTAAAATAATGGCAATCCAGTATTTGAAAGATCCCGCCACGAAAACTCCGCGCTGGTCCATGCGCATCCAGGCTGCTGGCACCTGTGCCGTGCTGCAAAGGCGAATTCTGCTGCCTTTCAGCTCCCCTTGAAACTGACGGGCTTCAAGGCAGCGCTTACGGCCCGTGGGGCTTCAGAGAGCTTCGCGTGTTACAAGCGCATGCGGATGAAAGGCACTGAGAATTAAGCGACACAAAGAGATCCACCACTCATACATAGGCATCCATCTCCCATCCTAGTTACAATTTATATTAAGCAATTGCCTTTCAATAATTTTCGTCAGGTAGGCAGTGCCTACAAAAAAAAATATTTATAGGGGGGAAACCTTTGCTACCCCTGACGGCACGTGCCCTGCTCCAGATGGGATCAATGTGTTGAGCTTGTTTACAGCGATTTTAATTAAGAGTTACTCACAGGACCTTAAAAGACAGTGTGACAGCTCAGAGCTTGTCGCTGTCCACTTATTGTGTTGTGTGAGGAGAGGGGTGGGCACTGCACCAACCTGACCCAGTACCTCAATGTTCCCTTTAACGCTAGGATCGATATTTTTAATTTATCTTACAAAATTTGCCTCTACCGCCAATGCAGAGCCCAAACTAGCTTCAGCCTAATGCAATGGGCCTGGAGACACACTCCCAGGGCACAGCAGCTGGTTCTGGAAGAGTGAATTCCTTCAGCACAGGTATGGAAGCACCCACATACCGAACGCACGATGGCTGCAGAGGTATGTGAAGGAAGGAACTGCAGATGCTGTTTAAATCAGAGATAGGCCGACAAAGTGCAGGAGAAACTCAGCGTGACCCAGTGCAGCGTCTGTGGAGAGAAGTGTAACGGGCGGTGTTCGAGACCCTTCCTCAGACCTCGGCGTGGCCGAGAGTGGGGCCTCCGCCATCGGGGCCCGAGCACTGCCCTCCCCCACCCTGGAGAGGTGGTGTGGCTCAGCCATCGGGCAGCACTGCCCTCCCACCATGGAGAGTGGTGGGCTCAGCCATCGGGGCCAGCACTGCCCTCCAAGTTCCCATTTGCTGTGGTTACAGATCCCAGGAGAGCATCGACACTGGGCACAAAGCGCTCAGTGAAGGCGGCATACAATCATCAAGGTTCAATCCATGAACCTCGGGTGCTGTCTGTGTGGAGTTTGCATGTTCACCCCCCTAGATCGGGTGGGTCTCCATCCGGGTGCTACCGGTTTCCTCCCACATCCAAAGACGTGCGGGTTTGTAGGATAAATCCGGTTACCCCCTCTGTAAATTTACCCCCTACGTGTGTAGGGAGTTGTATGAGAAAGTGGGATCCACACAGAACCCAGTGTGAACTGGTGATTGATGGAAACGTACTCGATGGGCCGAAGGGCCAGTTCTTGCGCTGTATAGCTCAAAACTAAAACTACAAATGATGACAGTCTCGGGGGAAGGGGAAGTGCATGTGCTAATTCCAAATAAAGACCGTGAAATATTGAACTCTTCATTCAAGAAGGTAAAGTTAATAAGAAGCAACATGATCTAAAATCACAGTAAAAAATGATTCAGTTGAAAAGAATTAGAACTCATAGAGCAGTACTAAACACGTTGTCACTTCTACTCACAGTAAAGAGGGCATATGTGAAGATCGACACAAATGCTGGAGTAACACGCGACAGGCAGCATCTCTGGAGATAAGGAATGGTCGAGACCCTTCTTTGGGACGGAGAAGTCAGGGGAACGGGAAACGAGAGATATAGGTGTGATGAAAGAGATTAGAACAATGAATGAAAAGATATGCATTGAAAAGTAAATGATGATACAAGGAACGTAGGTCCTTGTAGCTGTGTGGGCTAGGTGAAAACGAGTTGCAGACATGAGACTCAACAGGACCACTTTGAAGCTGGTAACCACTTGGCAGGGACAGAGGCTTTGACCAGCCCTAACGCGAGGTCCGATCGCCCGCGCGGGGGAGCTGACATCCCCCCGATGCAGGATCTGATCGCCCCGACCGCGGAGGGCCCAAACACTGCTGGCTATGGGAGTCAAGATCTTCCCGTCAACGGAGGGCTCCAGGCCCCCGACCGCGGGAGAACAAAGAAGGGAAGTGATTTGAACGTTTCTTTCGCCTTCCATTACAGTGAGGAATGTGGAGGAGTCACTGTGGTGGATGTTCATGTTTATAGACAATAGACAATAGACAATAGGTGCAGGAGTAGGCCATTCGGCCCCTTCGAGCCAGCACCGCCATTTCAATGTGATCATGGCTGATCATCCCCAATCAGTACCCCGTTCTGCCTTCTCCCCATATCCCCTGTGCTGTACTCCAGCTGTTCTAGTGTTTTGTGTCCTTTGTTTCTACCGCTCCGCTTTTGTTTTTTTAGAGACCTATCTAGCTCTCTCTTGAAAGCATCCAGAGAACCTGCCTCCACGCACCTCTGAGGCAGAGAATTCACAGACTCACCACTCTCTGCGTGAAAAAGTGTTTCCGCATCTCCGTTCTAAATGGCTTACCCCTTATTCTTAAACTGTGGGCCCCTGGTTCTGGACTCCCCCCAACATCGGGAACATGTTTCCTGCCTCTAGCGTGTCCAAGCCCTTAATAATCTTATATGTTTCAATGAGATTCCCTCTCATCCTTCTAAAACTCCAGAGTGTACAAGCCCAGCTGCTCCAATTCTCTCAGCATATGACAGTCCCGCCATCCCGGGAATGATACCTGGTTTAAAATGTGTTTTGTGTATTCCGTTGATTTTATTTGTGACTTGGCAAATAAAATTCCTCGTATGTTGCAAAACATACTGGGCGAATAAAGTTATTAGTTGTGATTGTGATTGGAGAGAGAAGGAATTGGGGGTTTCTTGAAGTTAGAGAGAAGTCAATGTTCAATACGTGGGGTGTGAGCTGCCGTTCCTCCACTTTTGCGCTGGGCCTCACTCTGACAATGGAGGAGGCCCGGGACAGAGAGGTCCGTGCGGGAACGGGAGGGGGAGTTGAAGTGTTTGGCAAGCAGGTAGGGTCCAGGCGGAACCGAGCGAACGTGTTCCGCGAAACAGTTCGCCGGTCTGCGTTTGGTCTCGCCGATGTATAGACTCCACATCCGGAACAAATGAGAAGGGTTGTGGACGGGTCTGTCTGGAAGGATTGGCTGTAGAACAGTTAGCAAAAACGTCTGTGGCCACTCTTTCAAGCAATGGTGTGGGAGGAAATGGGAAGAAAGCATTCCATAATTGACGGACATCGATGGGGGGAAGGTCACAAACTGACCAAGCAGCTCGACACAAATAAATAAACCCCAGCCATCAATGGCACTGATCATTGGAGAGGGAGATGAAAGGTGTGGTTGACCAGGGAGTCAATGGATATTGCACAGACACTCTACACGGGTAACTATTTGTCAGGGCTGATAACATACCCACTCAATACTAAATCCATTAGGATGCGATCAATTCACACCGCACAGTCATTGGGTCGTTCATTAGGACGTTTCCCCTTTAATAATAACCTGCTTATCCACAGAGGCTAATTTAGGATTGAAGATGGAGGAAGGATATTGTCTCGTGCCCGACTCACCAGTGACGGGTCAGTTCGTGCAGGAGTACAACTGCTACAGCCCACCGTGACACGGCTGCTCAAAGCCCAGCACTGTGGCAGAGATACATCAGTGGGAGAGGGTGGGGGGGGCATGGGGGGGTGATGAGAGAGTGAGAGACAGATAGAGAGGGAGAGGGAGGAGAGAGAGACGAAGACAGAGAGAGACAGATAGAGAGGGAGAGAGAGAGAGAGAGAGATGGCAGACAGAGAAAGAGAGAGACTGAGAGAGAGGCGGATAGAGGGGATGAGCGAGGGAGAGAGGAGAGAGACAGAGATTGAGACTAGATGAGTAGTAGAGTAGAGAGGTAGAGAGATGAGAGTAGCATTGACACAGAATAAAGTTAGAGACAGAGAGAGAGAGAGACAGAGAGAGAGAGAAGGTGAGAGAAGAGGTTGAACAGAGAGAGAGAGAAAGAGAAAGAGAGAGATAGAGAGAGAGACAGAGAGAGAGAGGGGGGGTAGAGAGGGTGAAAGAGAGAGGGAAAAGAGACGAGTGGAGAGAAGAGAGAGAAGAGAGAAAGAGAGAGAAGAGAGGGACACAAAGAAAAAGAGAGAGAGACAGAGACAGAGAAAGAGAGACAGAGACAGAGAGAGGGGAAGAGGGAGCGAGGGAGAGAGGTAGAGGGAGAGAAGGAGAGAGAGAGAGAGAGAGAGAGAGAGAGAGAGAGCGGTTTGCTCCTGGGCCTGGCCAAGATGGCCATTCGCGGGTCCAGGCAGCGGGCGGTCGATGGTCAGGCTAGAGTCGGCTGCCTGCCCCTTTTCCGGGCCTACGTCCGTGCACGTGTGTCCCTGGAGCGGGAACATGCGGTGTCCACGGGGACTCTGGAGGCCTTCCGTGGGCGCTGGTCACCGCGTGGGGTTCAGTGTATTGTGAACAATGATTGTATTGTTGTACTATAATGGTTGTATATAGTGCCATTTTTTGATTATGGTTTGAGGTGTTGTATTATATGATTGTGTCAATAAAGTTTTTGAAACTAAAAAAAAAAGAAGAGAGAGAAGAGAGTAACCATTTGAGGCAGGACTGTATATTGACCAGTACGGAGTTTGTATGTTCTCCCCGTGACCTGCGTGGGTTTTCTCCGGGTGCTCCGGTTTCCACCCACACTCAAACACTACAGGTTTGTAGGTTAATTGGCTTTGATAAAGTTTGTAAATAGAGTGCAGGATAGTGCTAGTGTGTGGGGATCGCTGGTGGGCACGGACTCGGTGGGCTGAGGGGCCGAGGGCCAGTGTCTGCGCCCTGTCTCCAGACTAGTGAGTGTTTGGGGTAAGGACACAGCATGTACAGTAGCCCAGCTTGTCGTTCTTTAATGCTCGCCAATAATGGACAGAAGATCCTTCCCCGCAGCCTGCCCAGCAGCTGCAACAGAGAGGGCTCATCACCGCAGCCTCTCCTTCCCACTCAACCTTTAATTGATCCAATCTGCTGAGCAGCGGAGGTTCACTGTGGCTTGTAATAGGCTGGCAACTCCACCAGTACCGACACTTATTAGTGGAGAGGAAACACAGATCGCTGGTCAGGGAAACATAGACAATAGGTGCAGGAGGAGGCCATTCGGCCATTCGAGCCAGCACCGACCGCATTCATTGTGATCATGGCTGATCGTCCCCTATCAATAACCCGTGCCTGCCTTCTCCCCATATCCCTTGGACTCCACTAGCCCCTAGAGCTCTATCCAACTCTCTCTTAAATCCATCCAGTGACTTGGCCTCCACTGCCCTCTGTGGCAGGGAATTCCATAAATTCACAACTCTCTGGGTGAAAAAACGTTTTCTCCTCATCTTAGTTTTAAATGACCTCCCCTTTATTCTAAGAC